>SJYC01144380.1:0-23997 GCA_006408675.1 Madoqua kirkii | reverse complement strand
GGGGGTGGTGGGGAGGGGGGGGGGGGGGGGGGTGGGGGGGGGGGGGGGCACGGGGGGGGGGGGGAGAGGTGTTGCCAGTGGCCATGCCCACAGGTCTGGAGAGGGAAGAACATTAGGATGGAGTTTGGTGGGTGGGGGATGAGGTGTAGGTAGCATAGTGGGATGGGAGTGGGGTGGGTGAAGTGTGAAGAGTACCTTGTAGCTGCGTGTCCAAGGGATGCTCAGGGCGCAGGTAGACAGGTGCACACAGGAAGCAACAAAGATAGGGAACACAGGGGACCTCACTCAAAAAATTGTGGGCCCTAAGGAGTGGTAGGCTACCAACAGGGCACAACACTGACCAGGAATGACCTACATAGTTGCACACTGAGAAAGCAGTTCTCAAAATCAGTTGAGCTCAGAGGTCCTTGATTTCTGGACCCCTGAAGCAATGCAAAGGCAGTGATCAGGCCAATGTAACTCGTACTGTGAGCTGTCCAATATGATGAGAGAATGCAGCACACAGGCATATGCCACTCAGCTTTCCAAAGCAAGTGCTTCAAACCCTGACCACAGATCTGCAGGTCAGTCCCTGTCATGGCCAAATGCCAACATTTTGTAACCTTTGAGGCTAAGTCACAGAGTTAGAAGTGAAACCTGACATGATCAATGACCAAGTGAAAGAAAATAACCAGGACAAAGAAAGATGGGTGCTTACCAAAACTGATGTTCCTGGAGAAGAAAGCTTGTACAGATATGATATTTGGACTGTAAAGACAGCTGAGTATGGAAGAATTGATGCTTTTAAAATGTCTCTTGGACTGCAAGGATGCTAAAGGAAATAGTCCTGAATATACGTGGAAGCACTGATCCTGAAGCTGAAACTCCAATAATCTGGATCCCTGATGTGAAGAATGGACTCATTAGACAAGACCCTGATGCTGGGAATCATTGAAGCCAATAAGAGAAGAGGAGGAGAGAGGTTGAGATGGTTAAATAGCATCACCAACTCGAGTGACATGAGTTTGAGGAGGTTCTGATAGTTGGTGATGGACAGGGACACATGACATGCTGCAGTACATGGGTTCGCAAAAGTTGAACATGACTGAGAGACTGAACTGAATTGAACTCAAATGTAGAAGTACCTATATTTTTACATTCAAATATAGTGATGCTTGTTTTCCCCCATGATCTATCACATTTTTTATTTTACTTCATGAAAATCTGGAAGCTGTTTTTCTTATGTGAAATTTGGAATTGTTTTGTATCTCATATATGAATCTAGGTGATGGTGTTCTACCATTAAATGTGAAGTTCTGAATATTTCAAATAGGGCAATCTTGGGACTGCTTTTTGAAGATATGGAAAACCCCTATGAAAATGAAATTATTTCTGCTGCACAAATGAAAATCTGGGCACCCCTGTTTCTTAATGATGTAAGGAGTTTTAATATATACCCAAAAAAAGATTGATTCCATGATGTGGGGGGGAGTGGTTTGCTATTACTGTATCAAAACTGAGGTGCTAAGTCTCCATCATGGAATTTGGACTTATACTTCATATTTGAGTTCTGAATGGAGATTTTCTTATAAGAAATATGGAAATATCTATATTTTATATGAAGCACTGGTTCTTCAGCTACAGAAACATCTAGTTCCCTTTTTGCTTATGTGTCTTGGACATTTGTGTTTCTACCTGCGTGAACTTGTTGCCCATGTTTGTGCATTTTTCTGGGTGGATGTACATCCAACCACAGCTCACAGAGATGAGTGTTACAGACCGTAAGATATGGAGCAAGCAGAAGGCTGTATCAGGCATCCACAGAGTGTGGAACACTGGTCCATGCATTTCTGAGGTGGTCCTCTTCAAGACAGGAATGAGGAAAGAATGGCCAGTGACAACTCAGGACAGTGTGTTCAAAAATTTGGATTTACATCAAGAAACATAAAGAAACTTACAGTTTCGGCTTTGTTGGTGTGTGTGTGTTTACCAGGAAAAGGATATGGAAGGCTTGAGGACTCATCCACTGCAAACCCAGTGGTGTGGGGGTATTTAAAGCATAGCTTGTGGACCTCTCAATGTATGAGAGATGGGCTGGCCTGTGGAAATGGTGGATATGGCTATAAATAGATCCAAGTTTTTTTAAGAGATGAAGGTCCTTCAGAATAGGTAGAGACTGGAAGGAGGATAAACAGAAGATAAGCTACTGCACTGGAGAAGTTTTCCATATTAGAGGAAGGCTCTGGGATAATGCTGCCTTTGGTCAGCCCATCAGGAAGCACAACTCTTTCTCTGCACATCACAAACAATATCATCATGTGAGACAAATGTCATAATAAGGTACTGTCCTTCATTGTGAAGGCACAGCCTCCTGGGAGGCTGTGCCTTCACAATGAAGGACAGTACGGATGTGACCTTGTCTCTGTCCATGGGTTTCCAGCCTATTTGATAGTGTAGAAAGGTAAAGAAAGTGTAGATTTTGGACATAAGGATTTCCCCCTTTGCCAGTTTGTGCCTGTAAGAAAGTGAAGATGGCAAAGTAGAGGATGTGAACTCATCTTTTTCTGTGAGAGTTGCAAAATTACAACTTGTTAGTGAGTGACCATTGACATGAAATTGTTGAATCCCACCAAAAAAAAAAAAAAAAAAAGGCAAATAAAGAAAAAAGAAAATGATGTCCAAGGCAAAGGAAAAGTCAAAACAAGACTGTAGGAGGGGTGAATTTGTAGTTATAATTAATACCTAACAGCCAAGTTGAGAGTGCTCAATAAACTTTTTTGTGTGTGTGTGTGCACCTAAGGATCTCACACGGCCAAAGTCTACACTTTGGAAAAGCTTTTGAGTTACTGAGTGTATTCTGCAGAGGCATGGGTCAGCAATGGCCTGACAGGGACGAGCTATGTCTGCTACAGACCTTGTTCATGCAGTTTGTGAAATAATTCCTCTCAGAGAAGGTAACGTTTAATCCATCAAAAAAGGTCCCAGTGCACAGTCCACAAATTTTAGGATAATTATTCTAAAGAAATTCTTGTACACGTAAGGAAGTTTTAGGACCACTACAAATTGCTCAACCTGGCGATCTGGCAAAGAAACTGAGAATGTTCAAGGAATTTGACTTTGGAGGCAAGTTGGATTTAATCATAGAGTGTCCACAGGTCTGAAACAGACTGTTGGAGGGCATAAACAGAACCTTGTGTTCACCTAGAGCCAAAAGTAAGAGAAATATTCCCATGTGAGAATAAGCCAGATTTGCTTGTGAGTGTCCAGGAATCTCCAGTAGAGGCATGGTCCAAGAATGGGATGCAGCAGGGTGATGGGCACTGAATACAAGAGGGCTTGCTCAAGTCATTTTAAAGAAGGATCCAATTACTTTCACTACTCATACCATTTTGCTAATGTTAATGGGGTTCTCAAGGCAAGAATTCTAAATTGGTTTGCAATTCTAGAGCCAAAGCAAAAACAATACCCAGCTGTGGATGTTCTTTACTGATGCTGTAAAGAGCAATATTGCATAGGAACCTGGAATGTCTCGTCCATGAATCAAGGCAAATTGGAATTGGTCAAACAAGAGATGGCAAGAGTGAACGTCGAAATGCTAGGAATCGGCGAGCTAAAATAGACTGGAATGGGTGAATTTAATGCAGGTGACCATTATGTCTACTACTGCAGGCAGGAATCCCTCAGAAGAAATGAAGTAGCCATCATAGTCAACAAAAGAGTCTGAAATGCAGTACTTGGATGCAATCTCTAAAACGACAGAATGATCTCTGTTCATCTCCAAGGCAAACCATTTCAATATCAAGGTTGTCCAAGTCTATGCCCCAAGCAGTAATGCTAAATAAGCTGAAGTTGAACAGTTTTATGAAGACCTGTAAGACCTTTTAGAACTAACACCTAAAAAAGATGTCCGTTTCATTATAGGGGATTGGAATGCAAAAATAGGAAGTCAAGAAACACCTGGAGTAAAAGGCAAATTTGGCCTTGGAATGTGGAATGAAGCAAGGCAAAGACTAATACAGTTTTGCCAAGAAAATGCACTGGTCATAGCAAATACCCTCTTCCAATAACACAAGAGAAGACTCTACACATGGACATCACCAGATGATCAACACCAAAATCAGATTGATTATATTCTGTGCAGCCAAAGATGGAGAAGCTCTATACAATCATCAAAAACAAGACCAAGAGCTGACTGTGTCTCAGATCATGAACTCCATATTGCCAAACTCAGACTCATATTGAAGAAAGTAGGGAAAACTGCTAGACCATTCAGGTATGACCTAAATCAAATCACTTATGATTATACAGTGGAAGTGAGAAACAGATTTAAGGGCCTAAATCTGATAGATAGAGTGCTTCATGAACTATGGAATGAGGTTTGTGACATTGTACAAGAGACAGAGATCAAGACCAATGCATGGAAAAGAAATGCAAAAAAGCAAGATGGCTGTCTGGGGAGGACTTACAAATATCTGTGAAAAGAAGAAAGGCAAAAAGCAAAGGAGAAAATGAAAGATATAAGCATCTGAATTCAGAGTTCCAGAGAATAGCAAGAAGAAATAAGAAAGTCTTCTTCAGCAATCAATGCAAAGAAATGGAGAAAAACAACAGAATGGGAAATACTAGAGATCTCTTCAAGAAAATAAGAGGTATCAAGGGGACATTCATGCAAAGATTGGCTAACTACAGGACAGAAATGGTATGGACCTAACAGAAGCAGAAGATATTAAGAAGAGGTGGCAAGATTACATGGAAGAACTGTACAAAAAATATCTTCATGACCCACATAATCATGATGGTGTGATCATGCATCTAGAGCCAGGCATCCTGGAATGTGAAGTCAAGTGGGCCTTGGAAAGCATAACTATGAACAAACCTAGTGAGGTGATGGAATTCCAGTGGAGCTATTTCAAATCCTAAAAGATGATGCTGTGAAAGTGCTGCATTTAATATGCCAGCAAATTTGGAAAACTCAGCAGTGGCCACAGGACTGGAAAACGTCAGTTTTCATTTCAATTCCAAATATAAAGCAAGGCCAAAGAATACTCAAACTACCGCACAATTCCACTCATTTCACATGCTAGTAAAGTAATGGTCAAAATTCTCCAAGTCAGGCTTTAGCAATATGTGAACTGTGAACTTCCTGATACCCAAACAAGTTTACAAAAGGCAGAGGAACCAGAGATATACTGCCAACATACACTGGAACATGGAAAAAGAGAACATTCCAGAAAAAAATATATATTTCTGCTTTATTGACTATGTCAAAGACTTTGACTGAGTAGATCACAATAAACTGTGGAAAATTCTGAAAGAGATGGAAATACCAGAGTATGTGACCTACCTCTTGAGAAACCTTTATGCTTGACAGAAAGCAACAGTTAGGACTGGACGTGGAAAAACAGACTGGTACCAAATAGGAAAAGGAGTACGTCAAGCTGTGTTTTGTCACCCTGACTATTTGACTTATCTGTACACTATGAGAGTACATATGAATACATCATGAGAAATGCTGGACTGGAAGAAACACAGGCTAGAATTAAAACTGCTGGGAGAAATATCAACAACCTCAGATATACAGATGACACCACCCTAATGGCAAAAAGTGAAGAGCAGCTGAATAGCCTCTTGATGAAAGTGAAAGTGGAGAGTGAAAAAGTTGGCTTAAAGCTCAACATTTTGAAAATGAAAATAATGGCATCTGGTCCCATCATTTCATGGGAAATAGATAAGGAAACAGTGAAACAGTGTCAGACTTTATTTTGGGGGGCTCCAAAATCACTGCAAATGGTGACTGCAGCCATGAAAGTAAAAGATGCTTACTCCTTGGAAGAAAACTTATGACCAACCTAGGTAGTATATTGAAAAGCAGAGACCTTACTTTGTTGACTAAGATCTGTCTAGTCAAGGCTATGGTTTTTTTCCTGTGGGCATGTATAGATGTTAGAACTAGACTGTGAATAAGGCAGAGTACCAAAGAATTGATGCTTTTGAAGTGTGGTGTTGGAGAAGACTCTTAAGGGTCCCTTGGACTGCAAGGAGATCCAACAAGTCCATTCTGAAGGAGATCAGCCCTGGGATTTCTTTGGAAGGAATGATGCTATAGCTGAAACTCCAGTACTTTGGACATCTCATGTAAAGAGTTGCCTCATTGTAAAAGACTCTGATGCTGGGAGGGATTTGGGGCAGAAGGAGAAGGGGAAAACAGAATGAGATGGCTAAATGGCATCACTGACTCAATGAACCTGAGTCTGAGTGAACTCCAGGAGTTGGTAAAGGACAGGGAGGCCTGGAGTGCTGGGATTCATAGGGTTACAAAAAATTGGACAAGAATGAGTGATTTAACTCCACTGAATTCATACCATAGTTAGACCTCAGTTCAAAAAATAGGGCCTGAACACAGCCATGCCCATCAAGAGTAAATTGGATTAAAGGTTTTTGAATAATGCCCCATATATCAGAACAATTTACTTCCAATCTCTATATCCCATCAGGAAGTTTCCATAAGCCTCTTATCCTTATCCAGCAAACGGCAGAGAGAATGAAGTCCACAATCAGAGAAAACTAGCCAAACTGATCAAATGGATCACAGCCTTCTCTACCTCAACAAAACTATGAGACATGCCATGGTGGGCCACCCAGGATGGATTGGACATGATGGAGAATTCTGGTAAAATGTGGTCCACTGGAGAAGGTAAATGGAAAACCCCTTCAGTATTCTTGCTTTGAAAACCCCATTAACAATATGAAAAATTCACTGAAAGGTGCATTCTCCAGGTTGGTGGTGCCCTATACACTTCTGGAAATCATTAAAATGAAGAGATGGAGCCAAAGAAAAATGATACCTAACTGTGGATATGATTAGGTATAAAAGTAAAGTTTGATGCTGTAAATAACGTTATTTCATAGGAACCCAGGATGTTAGGTTCATGAATGAAGGTAAATTGAGAGTTGTCAAACAGAATATGGCAAATGTGAACAGCAGACTTTCAGGAATCAGTGAATTAAAATTCACTGGAATGGACAAATTTAATTCAGATGACCATTCAAAAGCCCAAGTTTTTATATAAATGCACAATGAAATAGACAGCATTGAGATAAAGCCTCATGCTCCTCTTAATTAGTTCACAATCTAAAATGTAACTATCAAGGTGAACATGATAATTTGATAATAAAATAAGAGAAATGTAGGAATTTGTCTGCATCACCAACATGAATTTTAATCTTCATTATCCTTCATGATCAGGCTCCTATTTGGTAGATCAGTTTTTTAGAATGACTTTCATATAATGAAGATGGTTGATGAGTTGACCTTGAAAGAGAGGTAGAAGATGCATCAGTGATTGTTGACACTGGAAACCATGCCTGCCAATTGCAGTTTAGGAAATATTGATCCTTTAAAACAAACAAAGACAATAGCCTCAAATAATACACCTCCACTAACAGTTTTAAATACATATCTATTCAAATTTATTTTGCTTCTCCTGTAAAAATATATTGTAAATCTACACCAAATAAATCAGATACTTCATTTTCTCCTGCCAGATGGTCAGCTAGTGAAGCTGATCTTTCAAAAAGCTGACACATTTTACAGGTGCTTGGGGTGTTGAAACCCTAGTGGTTTCAGTTTTGCTAAGGAGCCAGCAATCTCAGAGAAGAAAAGTTACGTCCCTAATGGGATCATCTTCTAGCTTGCGATGGCGGAAGCATGACTGGTAGTTCTGGCTAGTCTTTTTCTGTTGCCTGATAGTAGATCTTAGCATGTGGCAAGAGGGGAAAATTCAATATTGTCACCACTTCACTGTGTGACTGTGCCCTAAGGTCCTACTTCTTTGTTATTCTGGGATTTTTCAAAAGGCATTCCTTTCTACACTCTTGGTCACCACAGATCCATCATTCCATCTCCACAGAGTAAAAAGCAGTTTCCTCTGTGGTTGGCTTTCTAACCCCATGTTTCATCGTCCAGGCCCTATGCACACTAGTTCACCTGCATTGCAGTAAAGGAGTTGCAAGACCACACCACACATTCTCTGATTCTCACTCCAGACAAACTGAAATTCATCAGCTTCTTCACCTTGCTTCCTTTCAGTCAAAAGAGTAGTTTCAGTTTAGTGAGGTGGCTTACCTGAATCCTTAGTCTATTCCTTGCTTCTTTATCTTCCACCTCAGGTCACAGGCTTGGGTCTATTTCTCTCATCCTCCTTTTCCCATCTTTCCTCCATTCTTCTGAGTTATGTCAACTTTTCATATAGTCTTCTCTGTTGAACAAGGTATTCTGCTAATATACACTTGATTCTCTGGAGGGATGTTCCCTTTATCAAAAGATTATTTGTGATTCTTCCATGGAGAGAGTTGCACACAATGTGCTCTTTTATTTTCTGCCAAATCAGAAGTACTAATTTTCTTTCTAGGCAAACTATGTAATTCCTTTATACATGCTTGTAAAACAACAAACATTACTTGAAATGAATTAATCTGTTTGATGGAAGGTTACATATATACTCAAACAATTGGTACATCACTGACTTGAACATCAAATAAGCACATTTATTTTTCCTGAAATTTTGGCTAATGAGGAATTGTTATCAGCTTGAGGAAACATACTTTTTTTTCACATAAGAGATGGTGCAGGAATTGAGGTCAAAATCAGATCCTGAAAATATCTAGCTATTTATAAAACTGTCCACACATTTTCTCAGAGCACAGATTCCTTATTTCTGCCCTGAAAACTTAACTGTTTTAAGTGGCTGTCAAAGATCAGAGACTGGCATGGGCATAACTTAATTATTGTAAAAGAATATGGCATGTGTCCAGAAATGTAGCAGTATGTAGATTGTAGCTTGAAAAAAGAGAGACTGAGAAAAAAAATAAATTAAAATAAATAAGTAAATAAAAAATAACAAGCAGGTATATTTAGTCACACTCATGTAATAGGTAAACCTTATTTGGAGTGAGTTTAGATGATAGAAAAAACAAGGGGGTCTCATAAAGTCATCTACATCTACTTAATTGTCTGTTACTGGCTTAGATTGTGTGTCAAAATGAGTTCATTTAGTCGTGTCTGACTCTTTGTGACCCATAAACTACAGCCTACCATTTCCTTCTTTTGGGGATCATCCAGACCCAAGTACCAAATGGTTCTGCCCCACTGCAGGCAGATGCTTTATCATCTGAGCTGCCAGAAAAGCCCTTTGACTGTGAGGGTCATAACACATAAAAAATTCTTAAAGAGATAAGAATAGAAGATCACCATACCTGTTTTCAGGGAAGCGTACAGCCAGATCAAGACTCAGCAGTTGAAATTGGACATGGAATAATAAACTGCTACAAAATAGGGAGGGAAATACATCACGGCCATATGTTGTCATCCAGCTCATTTGACTTTTGTTCAGAGTATTTTAGGGAAAGTAACTTGCTGAAAGAAACTGAAACTAGAAACAAAATTACTCCAAGAAGTATGAATAACATTAGTTATATGATGACAACACACAAATGACTGAAAAACAAACAAACAAACAAAAAAACAGAACTAAAGAGCATTCTGATGAAGGTGAAAGGGGAGATTGAAAAAGCTGGATTAAAATTCAATACAGAAACACACACACACACACACACACACACAAATCCAAGGAACTTGTTCCCATCAATTTGAGATATTTCAATGGAATCCAGTTAAATTAGGGGCAGGTTTCACTTTCTTAACCTCTGGTATAACTGCGTGATGTGACCAGTCAAGAAATGAAAATCACTTGCACCTTGGATGAAAATCTATGAACAAACTAGAAATCATATTACAAAACTGAGAGATTATTGAATAAGACCTGAATAGTCAAAGTTGAATTTCAGGAGTAATGTATGGAGGAGTGAGCAAGAACACAAGATCTGACTGTCAAAATATGATTCTTTACAATTGTAGGGTTGGAAAAGACATGTGAGAGATCTATGGTGAGCATGGAGTTCCAACAAGTAAAACATGAAGGAAATCATTTCTGAGTATTTTCGGAAGGACTGATGCTGCACATGAACAGCCATTATATTGCTCTCCTGAGGCCAAGAGCAAAAACGCTGGGAGGAAACTGATACTGGGTAAAACTGGGTGCAGGAGAAGAAGGGAACAGCACAGGGCAAGATGGCTGCAAAGGATCACTTACTTAAAGGTCTTGGGTTTGAGTAAAAATCTGGGATATTTGAAGGACAGGTGAGCTATGGGTTCTTTCAATACATGAAGTCACAAGAGTCTGATAAGTCTGAGTGACTGAACAACATCAAAAACTTAGAACTGGCATGCTTGGGAGATGATTTGGATTGCATGAATGTCTCTCATTGGAAATGGAATGATCAGTGAGATTCAGGACAATTAAAAGAACACAGCTCTTGTCAGTTTCCTTGTTTTCGTCCCTCATATTGTACTTCCCATAATGTTTTTTTTTTTTTTAAAGCTTCCTAGAGAAAACGAACACCTGTGGTGTCATATGGTATCATGAAATGGAAGCCTTATTCCACCTGTCACTTGGATCTACAACCTTAGCCTTAGGCAGAAACAGGGATTGTCTGTAAACATATGAGGACAAGAAATAGATGGGAATACCAGACCACCTAACCTGCCTCCTGAGAAATCTGTATGCAGGTCAGGAAGCAACAGTTAGAACTGGACATGTAACAACAGACTGGTTCCATATAGGAAAAAAAGTATGTCAAGGATGTATATTGTCATTCTGCTTATTTAACTTATATGCAGAGTTCATCATAAGAAATGCTGGATGGGAAGAAACACAAGTTGGAATCAATATTGCCGGGAGAAATATCAATACCCTCAGATATGCAGATGACACCACTCTTATGGCAGAAAGTGAAGAGGAGCTAAAAACCCACTTGATGAACATGAAAGTGGAGAGTGAAAAAGTTGGCTTAGAGGTCACCATTCAGAAAATGAAGATCATGGCATCTGGTCCCATCACTTCAAGGGAAATAGATGGGGGGACAGTGGAAACAGTGTCCGACTTTATTTTTGAGAGGGCTCCAAAATCACTGCAGATGGTGTCTGCAGCCATGAAATTAAAAGAGTCTTACTCCTTGGAAGAACAGATATGACCAACCTAGATAATATATTCAAAAGCAAAGACATTTCTTTGCTGACTAAGGTCCATATAGACAAGGCTATGATTTTTCCAGTGGTTACGTATAGATGTGAGAGTTGGACTGTGAAGAAGGCTGAGTGCCACATAATTAATACTTTTGAACTGTGATGTTGGAGAAGACTCTTGAGAGTCCCTTGGACTGCAAGGAGATTCAACCAGTCCATTCTTTAGGAGATCAGCCCTGGGATTTCTTTGGAAGGAATGATGCTAAAGCTGAAACTCCAGTACTTTGGCCACTTCCTGTGAAGAGTTGACTCATTGGAAAAAACTCTGATGCTGGGAGGGATTGGGGGCAGGAGGAGAAGGGGATGACAGAGGATGAGATGGCTGGATGGCATCACGTACTCAATGGATGTGAGTCTGGGTGAACTCTGAGACATGATGATGAACACAGAGGTCTGGTGTGCTGCGATTCATGGGGTTGCAAAGAGTCGGACAAGACTGAGAGACTGAACTGAGGACATAAAATCGCAACTCTCATTTCCTTAGAGATATTTTTGAAGAAAGCTGTTGGATACCATTTTAAACATTCATGTCTGTATACCATAAGAACATGTTGCAACCACATGCACAATGGTCAACCAGCTGGATTTGGGATAACAGCTACCCACTTAATGGGTAGAATAGATGCCCAGCGCACTGTGAATAGATCATAGACAGGCTCTTCTGACTAGATGAACATTAAAATTATATCATTTGTACGTACAAACCACTTCTCCATAATTTAGTATGTAAAGTTTTCTTTCATCACTTTCAACTTCTGGTAGCAAATATTTCAAAATAAATCATTAATAAGCAAAATTCTCTAGCTTCACGCCACAGGGCTTCAGGTTCCTATCTCCATCCAGATCATTCATCTTATACCTTGTCGTTCTTTGTATTTTTGTAGTAGCCACATTAGAGAAAATCTAACTAGATACCATGAACAGGCTCTATATATTAATGGAAAACTATACTATATGCTGTATATTTTGCAATATTTTACCCTGTTGTCACGGAAGTATGGCACAAATGCTCCAGCAGAAAACTTAATATCAGTAGTAAAATATGTAATTAGTAACTATCACCTTAGAATATTCTCAGAAAATAATTTCTGATCCAAAAAAGTGAGAGAAAACAAAGGTACAAGAATACAATAATTCTCAGTGTTCACAGGAAAACATAGGGAAAAACAGTACATTTGATTTATCTGCTGCCTCTGCTACTAAGTCACTTCAGTTGTGTCTGAATCTGTGCGACACCAGAGATGGCAGCCCACCAGGCTCACCAGTCCATGGGATTCTCCAGGCAAGAACACTGGAGTGGTTTGTCATTAACTTCCCAGTATTATACAAAGTAAGACCATGACATCTGGTCCCACAGTTTTATGGGAAATGGAAGTGGAAAAGACAGAAGCAGTAACAGATTTTCTCTCTTGGCTCAAAATCCACTGTAGATGTTGATGGCAGCTATAAAATTAGAAGACAATTGCTTCCTAGAAGAAAAGCTCTCACAAATTTAGACTGCATGTTAAAAAGTGAAGACATGACTTGTCCAATGGAGGCACATTGAGTCATATCTATGGTCTTTCCAGTAGACGTGTACAGATGTCAGAACACCAGACTGCTCTGCTAGGGATGGCTTGCAAGTGTCCATTGAACTGCAAAGAGATCAAGCCAATCAAATATAAAGGAAATAAACTCTAAAGAATCATTAGAATCATTGATGCTGAAGATGAGTCCCCAATGGTCTGACCACCTGAGCAAAGAACTAACTCACTAGAAAAGACTCTGATTCTTAGGAAACAACGAAATCAGGAGGAGACATGGGTGAGAAAAAAGAAGAAGGTTGTATGGCTTCACCCATTCAATGGATATGATTTCAGCAAACCCTGGGTGATGAAAAGGAACAGACAGGCCTTGTGTGTTGCAGCCCAAGGGGTCACAGAGACCCAAATATGGCTTTGTGAATGAACAACAACAACAACAATATTTCAGTTAACAAAATGGATCTTCCAGGATTGTAGTGGGGTCTCATAATGATAGAGAAAACGTGGCACAGTCCACTTTCTCCCACACAAATCCATCAAAGGATTGACTGCACATGCAACAGCTTACAGAAATCTTTGAACAATATTGATGGGCCCTAGAAACTGAGAAAGGAAAACCCATCTTTTAAAAAAGAGATAAGACAAAATAAGAGACCTAAGGAGAGAAAAGTTTTTAGGGATTGAGACCCATCCCCTTGTAGAGAGAGTCATAAAGAATGAAAATTAATGCAAGATGGGAAAGTTAAAAAGTTGGCTTCAATTCAACATTCTGAAAATGAAGACTGTGGCATCTGGTCCTATCACTTTATAGGAAAGAGATGGGGAAACTTTCGAAATAGTGTTGTATTTTATATGTTGGCAATTCCAAAATGACTGCAGGTGGTGATTACAGCGCTGAAATTAAAAGATGCTTACCCCTTGGAAAGAAAGTTATGCCCAACGTAGATAGCATATAAAAATCAGCCACAATACATTGTCATCAAAATCTGTCTAGTCAAGGCTCTGGTTTTTCCAGTGGTCATGTATGAATGTAAAGTAATGCTCAAAATTATCCAAGCCAGGCTTCAGCAATACATAAACTGTGAACTCTCTGATATTCAAGCTGGTTTTAGAAATACCTACAAAAAATTAAAATGTAATTAACATTAAATTTACCAGTACCTAAGAAAAAGACTGAAAAGTATTTAAATAGAAAAAGGTTTGAGATTTCTTAGCTATTTTCTCTTCCTATAAAAAATAATTTACTGAGTGCCTACCATATGTAAAATGCTAGTTAAGTGCTACGAGAAATACAAAGATTTATAAGATGTGATATCTGTCTTTAGAACCTCAAAATCAAATTTAAAAAAATTTATGTAACACCACATGAGCTATACCATTTATACACACATACACATACACACACACACACACACACACACACACACACACATATATATTTTACAAACTAGAAACTATAAAGTCTTCTGATTGAGAATGGAACTTAGTACGAATAGCTAAAGCGCCAAAATCTGAATGTCAACTCCCCCTTCATCTTTGGCTAACTCTTAAACCATGAAAGCACAAGTGAGACTTGGTGGGGGATACCCCAATAGAAAGCACCAACTTTCTGAGACTACTCAGAGCAGATTTCAAGACAAGCATTTCCAGAGGAAAAACGGCCCATTTAATAATGCTAAAAGAAGTCATAACAATCCCAGGGCTTCCCTGGTAACTCAGGGGTAAAGAATTTGCATGCCAGTGCAGGAGGCCCAGGTTTGATCCCTGATCCAGGAAGATCCCACATGCCACGGAACAACTAAGACTGTGGGCCACAACTGCTGATCCTGTGCTCTAGAGTCTGCAAGCTGCAACTACTGAAGCCCAAGCACCTAGAGCCGATGATTCGCAACAAGAAAAGCCATCCCAACGAAACTAGAGAGTAACCACCACCACTCCCCCCACCCCACCCTCACTTGCCGCAACTAGAGAAAGTCCACAAGCAACAACAAAGACTCAGGTCAGTCAAAAATAAATAATTGATTAATAATCATAAAAATTCAACTCCAGATTAACTACAGATTAGACTGGCTTGAATCCTGAAACTAACAACCACACAAGATGTATATAAATTTACAGGAATAAATCCAGCTTTTACTATTTTACAGACATTCCAAATTTGTGAGACATATCCAAAATCAGGTAAGTAAATAAAATAAAAGACACATAAAAAAAGTCTAAGAGAAAAAGCAATCAACAGAGCCAGACTCAGAGATGACCTAGAGGCTGGAGTAGGTAGACAGGTGCTTTAGGAAGGTATTTTGAACTTATTGAAAATAAAAAGAAAACACATCAAAATTTGTGGAATGCCAGTAAAGCAGAGTATAGAAGGAAACTGATAGCATTTAATGATCATGGTAAAATAAAAGGTCTAAAATCAAAGCCTAATAAGCTTCAGCTCAGGAATTCCCTGGTAGTCTAGTGGTTAGGAGTCGGTGCTTTCACTGCCATAGACTGGGTTCAATCTCACCAACTATGTGGTATTGCCAAAAAAAAAAAAAAATTTTGATCCCTGATCCAGGAAGATCCCACATGCCACGGAACAACTAAGACTGTGGGCCACAACTGCTGATCCTGTGCTCTAGAGTCTGCAAGCTGCAACTACTGAAGCCCAAGCACCTAGAGCCGATGATTCGCAACAAGAAAAGCCATCCCAACGAAACTAGAGAGTAACCACCACCACTCCCCCCACCCCACCCTCACTTGCCGCAACTAGAGAAAGTCCACAAGCAACAACAAAGACTCAGGTCAGTCAAAAATAAATAATTGATTAATAATCATAAAAATTCAACTCCAGATTAACTACAGATTAGACTGGCTTGAATCCTGAAACTAACAACCACACAAGATGTATATAAATTTACAGGAATAAATCCAGCTTTTACTATTTTACAGACATTCCAAATTTGTGAGACATATCCAAAATCAGGTAAGTAAATAAAATAAAAGACACATAAAAAAAGTCTAAGAGAAAAAGCAATCAACAGAGCCAGACTCAGAGATGACCTAGAGGCTGGAGTAGGTAGACAGGTGCTTTAGGAAGGTATTTTGAACTTATTGAAAATAAAAAGAAAACACATCAAAATTTGTGGAATGCCAGTAAAGCAGAGTATAGAAGGAAACTGATAGCATTTAATGATCATGGTAAAATAAAAGGTCTAAAATCAATAGCCTAATAAGCTTCAGCTCAGGAATTCCCTGGTAGTCTAGTGGTTAGGAGTCGGTGCTTTCACTGCCATAGACTGGGTTCAATCTCACCAACTATGTGGTATTGCCAAAAAAAAAAAAAAATTCTCAGCTTTAAGAACCTAGAAAATGATCAAATTAAGGACAATCAAGTAGAGGAAAAGAAAGATAAGAAACACAAAACACTACAGTTTTTAAATATAATATTATTAATAAATATTTACATTTTTCAAAAGAAAAGTCCAGGCCAAGATGGTGAATTCTATCAAAAATTTAATAATACCAATCTTAAACTCAAAACACAGAGAAAGAGGGATCACTTCTTAATTCATTTTATGACGTTAGAATAACCTTGATGCTAAGAAGCTGATGAGAAACAAAATTTATCCAATCAACATCCCTAATGAACATAGACACAAAATATGAGCAAATTAAATCCAACAATATACATAAAATAATATAAAATGTCTAAGTGGAGTTTATCCCAGGATTGATTAAACTAATACAAATGAATTTCACTACATTTCAGGGAAAAAATATAATAATAATAATTTGTTCATCTCAACAGATGCAGAAAAAAAAGCATCTAACAAAGTTCAACATCCCCTCATAACAACTCTCAGCAAACCAGGAATAGAAAGATAGGAATAGCTTTATCTTCACACAGATAAAGCTCACCTTAAAATCAAAACAAAAACTCTACAGCTAATATCATGCTTATGAATAAAACATTAAAAACATTCTTTCTAAGATGAAGACTTAGACAAGAATTGTCCGCTGCAACCATTTATATTCAACACTGTACTGGGAAGTCTTAGCCAGTTAAATAAGGAAAGAAAATATCATGACTGTATACATAAAAAATGCAAATGAATCTAGGAGAGAACTATTAATTTACCAAAGTCACAGAGTATAGGGTGAAAATTCAACTGAATTTCTCCACACGAGCAACAAAACTAAACTCCTCCATACCACTACCAATCAAAAATAATTTTAATTATCATTTACAATAGCATAAAAAACATTAAAAATAGAGTTGAGCAGTTATAACAGAAACCACACAGTTCACAAAGTACAAAACACTACTATCTAAACTTCCACAGAAAAAGTTTACAACTCCTGCCTTACAGCTTAACTCTTTCTGCTGTAAAAGAGAAAATAAACCCAGCAATTTTACACAAAAGCTCATTGGCTTTTCCTTCTCCAATATTTATGTGTTGTTGTTGTTTAATCACTAAGTTGTATCCAACTCTTTTGTGATCCCATGGACTGTAGTCTGCCAGACTCCTCTGTCCATGGGATTTCCCAGATAAGAATACTGGAGTGGGCTGCCATTTCCTTCTCCAGGGGCTCTTCCAGACCCAGTGTCTCCTGCAAATCTTTACTATTGAGCCACCTAGGAAGCCCAATATTTATCTGCAGAAACTACTAAATATATACATTAACTATTACATTGGACTCTTGTTGAAAATGATCGACATCCTACTGACCTCTGATGTATTTTTATCTGAAATATTAATTTTAAAAAGTAAACTGCAATTTCCCTCACCAGTAGCAACCAGTGTTTACAGCTTTTATATCATGCAGATATGACATATGTTTTTGATAAGAAATGCTATGTTAGAACGTGTGTGCATATTTCCCATCGGTTGTGTTTTACTCTTTGCAACTCACTAGACTGTAGCCTGCCAGGCTCCTCTGTCCATGGAATTTTCCAGGCAAGAATACTGCAGTGGGTTGCCATTTCCTACTCCAGGGATCGAACCCATGTCTCGTGTGTTTGGCGGGTGGGTTCTATACCACTGAGCTGCCTGAGAAGACTGTCAAGTTAGAATAAAAACTAACAATTTAGAAATCAGGTTTCATTCAGGATCAAATTTCAGTCATTAAGACTTGGGGGGAAATGATGGTTAACAGTTAATTCAGTCACAAGGATTTAATAACTAAAGACAAAATCAGTTGTTAGTCTTTTAAAAATAGAGAAATATTTAGGCACTGAATAGAAGACTGATCCAAAAGACCTGTATACCGATTTACATATAAAATCAATAGTTTAAAAAAATATAAAAATACATTTGTATGGAAGGTAAAATTGACAAGACATTATTTTCTTCAGGAAGTCTTCTTTAATTCTTTTGAGTTAAGTGCCCTCCTATGTGTTCTCATAGCACCCTTCCTTTTGCCTAATCTAGCACTTACCATGCTATATCATAAACAATTATTTATTTTTATTATACAACTGTTCTATATTTGTAATCTTAACAAGGGAAGAAATCACATCTTTTCCTTATAATTGCATCATTAATGTTTATAATTGCACCATAATAAGCACACAGTAGGCACTCAGTAAATGTTTTTAAAATGAATTTTAAAAATTACATCACAGAAGTTCAAAACAACATACACATTCAATACTGCTGTCTAAAATGTAAAACACAGAAACTATATATGTGTGATCATAATGCTTCACATATTAATTACAGTTTAGTACTCTCATTTATAAACCTGAGTTCAGAGGTGGTATATGGTATGTAAACATATACCTTATTTTTTTGGGTTTAAGGGTTCCTTGAAAAAACAATTCTTGATAATCACTGACTTAGAGGATTAGCATGATATGCAGCACTTAGGCTAGTCAGACCAAGTAAGTCTTTTCTTTTGGCATGTTAGTATCTCTATGATGTACTGTGTGAAAACTCAGAAACTACTGAACAACCCAATTTCTTGCCAGCAAATTCATTTATCTTGTAACACATTCATTCCTGACAGCAGGTACCAAAATTATCTTTCTTGTGATGCCATTTGGAGCACTGGGAGTGATTTCTAATTCAAAAACTTTCCAAAGGACATGACATAAGGGAGGAACAAGTCATTTATATATTCTGAAAAGATCAGGAGAAATACAGACCAGTTCTACAGTTCTTAAATCCTGTTTCAGGTTTGGTCAGGAAGGAAATCCTTTTAGGAAACTTCTCCTAATTCTTAACTATGGAACAGAGAGAAGAAATATATACAGCTGTCAGACATAAGGTGTCTTCTAAAACACAAATCTCTGATAAGCAATTTAGGTTCCACTATAAATGAAAATAAATCATCCCTGACAATTACCTATGACAAGTCAGAACCAAGTAAAGTTTTCTTTAAAGTAAGAGGTAAAAGAAAGATAAGTGACTGTCCTAAGAACTTTCACTAAAGAAATGCCTAAGAAACTGATACTGTTACTACCATACTTTTGAGTATGTAACAACTTCAAACAGGTACTCAATTTCCTCATGATCAAACAAATTGAGTTAAAAGCTGCAGTTTCCCATTCAAACAGTGGTGGTAACAAAATCTCTGCCTTATGAATGTATAGTATTTGTATACATATTCCATAATCTAAACAACACATCAATCCTGGGAAACCAGCAGGCCATTAGTTCAATCTATTTTATAGATAACTATCTGCATATGCAGTAAAGAGAAGACTTGTTAAAAATCACATTGATAAGCAGTAGCATAGATGGAATTAGAATTAGTCTTTTTTACAATTCAATGCTATCTGCAATTATGGAAGTATAAGCCTCCAGACTGAGGCATAAAACAAAACCAAATCCCCTTCTAAACAAGTTATATTACCATATCTACTGATACAGAAGTACATTAGAAACATCAGGGACTTTAGAAGTAGATTTGTATTTCAATTCTGCTACTTACTGGTTTATGACCTTTGATACTCAGATTCAGGGGCAAGATATAACTATAAAAAGTTAAATGAGGAAGTCATGTAAAGTGCTCACATGAATTACTGTACAAAGGAGGTTTTTAATCTTGGCTACCTCATGTAACTTCATATAACTTTTTGAACTTATTTTCCTTTCCCTTTCAGCTAGCAGTAATTTAGGATCCTAGTTCCAGCAGGGCTCCATCAGAAAGGTCTCTGGCCACGGAACCCCATAAGGTTCGCTTCAATAGAGATTGAGGCTTCTAAGCTAGGCACATAAGTTACTAGCTGAAGTTCTGTCTGTAATTATGAAAGACAATTTCATAATTTCCTTTCCCTTTCACTTGTGGAAAAAGACAGCTAAGGAAAAAAAATTTTTAAGAGGTAATAAAGATAAGCAGACAAGGATGAAGGGAAGTGAACAATTAATTACTTGGGGAAAAGGTCCTGCTTGACAAAGGATGGTTCACTGAAAGAGTAGAAAAAGAGAGTCCAGAGGAAAGAATGTAATCACTCACTTAAATCCTAGGCAAAAGGCATACAGAAAAGTAGAGACCCATATCATGAAGACAGAAGATCGTAATAGCAGTTTACTGCAGAATCCAGTTTACCCTAAAGTGCTGCAAGAAAGCCTGGACTGGGAGAGGCAAACATAAGAATAACTTATTTCCCCCAAGGAAAAAAATGGCTATCATAGCCTCAGCTGTAGTAAGAGAAATGTCTTGTTTTTCTAAAGAGCTTGGAAATAATAAATACAAAAGAAAAAAAGTTCAAGAAATAGTAGAGAAAGGAACTTCATTAAATGAACCAGGAACTTCATTAAAAGAATAAAAAGGAAAAAAAAAATCGGTCGTATGGGCTCGCTCTTACAGAGAACAAAGGCTTGTTTCCTTCACCCTTTATCACTAACTGTAATAGCAAGCTTCAGGTCTGAAAACACTAAAGAAGCTGTTAAGGGGAGGAAACTCAAGATTCACATGAGGTTTTCAGTCATTCTAGAGGCTAGAAACATACGCTCCTCCCTTAGGTCATGTCTTCCAAGATAGTATCTTAGTATCAAATGGCAGAACAGAGATATACCTACCAGCTGTCAGGGATGTCTCAAAACCATCTTTAATGTAACAGCTGAGACTCTACTTCTTCATATAACTTTGAACTGCTACAAGTGTAAAGGGTACATTTCTTCCACTGGGAAGAAGGGCAGGAAAGAACAATAGGCAAATTAATGAATTATATATGGTTCCAATTTCAATTAGTCATCTGTTTCAAGTGTTCTACTTTGATTGAAGTCATCAGTAGCCAATAGCAAAAAGAACATGAGTTTTAAACGTTCACAATCATAAGTAGGATGAAATCTCTTTTGTATTATGTCCACATATAAATAACAAGTGTATTATTTAAATAACAAATCACGTTCTTCAGAAAAAAATATAAGGGGACTCTTAATTCATTAGTATGCTATTGTTCTGCCCAACTATAGACAAGTTATTCATAAATGCCTAACAAAGTCAAGTAAGACCACAGCTCTAAAGGATATATTCTTTCTTTTAAAGGAAAATTTAGATAACTTCTCCAAATTCCTATAATATCTTTTATGCCAATCTAATTCTGTAATATAGTCATGTTAAAATAAACATCATCAATCTGTTAGTGGCAATGGGGGAAGAGGAAAATAAATTAACTACTGGACATACCCTATGTAATATTTCTAAAACCTTTAATGCAGTATGAAGAAAACTGTTGAAAATTCTTCTCTCAGAAGGGGGAATGCCGATCTTGTAGAGTTTCAAAAGATGTACCACAACCTCCTTAAAAAGTTCTACAATCTTGAGGAATAGCGGAGGTTCAAGTACTGACCACCAGTTTTCTGTTATTAAAGGGTGAACACACAAATAAAATAAAATTTAAAAAGTCACAATTTTCAAAATCATACTGATTTTTTTCTAAAGCAGTGGCTCTTAATCCCTTTGAAAATCTCAAGAAGATACATATAATATGATATTTTATGTTAACATTTCTAGGGTTGATAGATACTACTCCACATTCAAGTTAAAAGAATACAGTTCTAAAAGCTCTAAAAAGAAAAAATAAAGTAAAAAAGGTCTACTGAATTTACATTCTTGGTTTTCTAAGCCATATTAAAAACTTAACCACTATCCCTTGTATTAAACCAGGTATTTCAAATTGCTTTATAAATTAGGAGTTTAATTTTTAAAAACACTAAAAAACTGTATAGCTCTAATATTTACAGATCTCTCCAACTTTTACCTTTCAACTTAAAGTTGAAATGTGAAGCACCACCTGAATGCAAGGTCCTAAATATCAACTACAGAAACTGAATAATGTAAAGTATACTATGTCTGTCTTTCCCCATGTTGACTATTTATAGCTATTAACTACAAATATGACAGTCTTGTGCAGGAGACAGATAGGAACAGGAAAACTTCTGACAATGTGGCAAGAATACACTTGTGAGTCCCTGGTTCACTCTCCTAACCACTCACTGGCTCATTCCCTCAGATTCCAGGACTCTACCCACTGCTTGTTGCTTCCTCTGCTCACTCTCAGCCTAAAACTTCTGGTACTGATTTTATTACTCTTATGTATCTCAGACTGACATATCTAACAAATACTTTCAGGAAGGAAGGAAAGCACTGCTACTAAATGTAGCAGGCAAACTATAACAGCCAACAGATAGAGGTGAAATCTATACAATTAGAAAAATCAAAGTGAGAGAAGTTTATGCCAAAAACCCAAAGGAATAAGATCAAATGAAGAGTGGAATCTCACATGGAGAGACATCAGAAAATTAGCAAACAAAGGGCTAACAATGTTCAAGGGGGATTTAATATCCAGGTTTGCTCAGTTTTAACTGTTCCCTTTCCTTTACTCTTTAACAATAAGATCACTCTAGAGTGAATGAGGAAGTTTCTGTTCAGTCGCCCAGTCATGTCTGACTCTGCAACCCCATGGACTGTAGCCCACCAGGCTCCTCTGTCCATGGGATTCTCCAGGCAAGAATACTGGAGTGGGTTGCCATTTAGAGAAATATGAAAAACAGCTTTTATCTTTCCTGATATGTCTCCACTGTTGTGTTTGATTAAAATTTTAATATTTAACATGCTTTGCCTCCAACAGTTCTAACAACTAGCATCAGATGACTAGCAAAAAGTAATGAATTGAAAAACAGGTTTACCTTTCCCTGAGACAATGTCAAAATAATCCAGGGTAGCAAAATTTCAACGAGCAAAAAAGTAAGAACTAGCATTTTCACTTAAAGAAAAAAGGTGACAAAAGAAAAAAGTATTAAAATTCTTACCAAGTACTTTCAGCGGAGCCTTTTCTAAGTTCACAAGAGCTGTACCAAAGGGAATTGCTATTGTGGTGAAATTGTTGGAATCGCTCATCAGGGGACATTCTGGTAGAGTAAGATAAAATCTCAATGCTTCAACATCAGGTAAGGAGCTAGTCAGTTTAGGAATAAGATTCTTTTCCAAGCTAGCTGCCACCTACATTTTGACAAAAAGTAAAATCTACTTCATTTAAAATGAATGCATATTCAAAAAAACAGAAAGAAAAAAATCTTACACCACAGGAAGCATTAAATGGTGAAGGGAAAAGAAAAAAAGAAACCATCTTATGATGCATCAATGAATGTACTCTGGAGCACAATGAAAATTAATGCCTACACAATATAAGAGAATCTTTTTTTTTTAATTAATTTATTTAATTGGAGGCTAATTACTTTACAATATTTGGTGATTTTTACCATACACTGACATGAATCAGCCACAGGTGTACATGTGTCCTCCCATCCTAAACCCTCCTCCCATCCCTCTGGTTGTCCCAGTGCACTGGCTTTAAGAGTCTTGTTTCATGCATTGAACTTGGACTGGTCTATTGGTAATTGGACTGGACATATGGTAATATACATGTTTCAATGCTATTTTTAAGAGTCTTAAAAATCTTATGTACAAATCTCAATTTAAACTCTCTGCATCAACAGCTATGTAGACTTAACCAACATGGTAATGTTAAGTAATTAAGGGTCTGCTCTGAACATCTGGAAAGATTTACAGAAGTCTGACAGCTAAATTACAAACAGTTTAAAATAATACCTGATTTAAATTCTTACATTAGTTTATACAAAGACATCATAATAAAGTATATGAAACTATAAAGTTAATTAGGCAACGAAGCTTTAGAATAACATGGAATAAAAAACAACAGGGAACATAATACAAATACAAAATACTTTAAAAACAAACCTGCTGAGATATCTGAGGATGATCAGGTTGTATAAGTTTGTGGAATAAAAGTCTAGCAGCATTCATATCAACCCCTGAAAATCTAGTGCCCGTTCTATAGTGATCATCATTGCTATCGTAAAAAGAAGAGAGAGAAAAATGATAAACTTTAAATTC
>SJYC01144377.1:0-19517 GCA_006408675.1 Madoqua kirkii | reverse complement strand
TTTGTGACCCCATGGACTATAGACCACCAGGCTCCTCTGTCCATGGGATTCTCCAGGCAAGAATACTGGAGTGGGTTGCCACTCCCTTCTCCAGGGAATCCTCCCAACCCAGGAATCAAACTAGGTCTCTTGCATATAGGCAGATTTTTTAACATGTGAGCTACCTGGGAAGCCTTATGAGGTACTGAGTCAAGTCAAATTCTGAGAGACAGAATGCAGAATGATTGCCAGCTAGTGGGAAGTGTGAATGGAGAATTGTTGTTTAATAAACAAGGAGTTTTAGTTTTGCAAGATGCAACGAGCTCTGGAGGTAGCTGCACAACGATGTAAATGTACTTAACACTACTGAACTGAGCACTTTAAAAATGGTTAAGTTCATAAACTTTGTTAACTGTATTTTACCATAATCAAAAATAAAAAACCTAAAATATTTCCCTCCCACTGGTCTCTAATCACCATTCAGTTTCCACCCTCTGAAACCACTTTCATTATTTTATTTATCTTGTGTTTTCTCATGCATATGCTGCTGTTGCTGCTGCTGCTAAGTTGCTTCAGTCGTGTCCGACTCTGTGCGACCCCAGAGACGGCAGCCCGCCAGGCTCTCTTGTCCCTGGGATTCTCCAGGCAAGAACACTGGAGTGGGTTGTCATTTCCTTCTCCAATGCATGAAAGTGAAAAGTGAAAGTGAAGTCGCTCGGTAGTGTCCAACTCTTAGTGACCCCATGGACTGCAGCCTACCAGGCTCCTCCATCCATGGGATTTTCCAGGCAAGAGTGCTGGAGTGGGGTGCCATTGCCTTCTCTTATGCATATACAAGCAAACATAAATAAACCACAGTATATAGTATTCTGTATCGTGCTATTTTCCCTAAATAATGCATCTTGAAATTCTTTCATCTCAAATGTAGAAAAGTTCACCTCTTAAGAGCAACATTTTAACAACAGTTTTAGCATGTGCTACAAAGCTTTAATATAAAAGAACTTACCAAAATCTGGTGGACACTGTCCATTATAAGGAAACCAATTTCCTTTCACAGTGAAAGGACTTTTCCTGTTGCTTGTTGAACCAGTTCCTAGTTGTCCATTACCACCAAGTCCAAAAGAATAAATTCGTCCTGATGAAGGAACAAAAGCAGAAGTGTGCTGCCTAGAGTAAAATGACAGAAAACCTCAGACTTAACGTTACCTTTCATGTGAATATAGAAATAATTTACATTTAGAAAAGCACAGTGAACATTACTGGTGTAATTTTTCTCTTCAAAAGTAAGTTAATAAGACCATTAGAGTTTTCATGTTTTCAGTACAAAATTTTATTAATAGCCTTATTCTGTACTAAATTAATTCTGTACCACACAGGTAGACTGCTTAAGCATGGTCCAGTAAATTCCCACAGATGTCCAAATTTTAAAAAACCCAGCTCTGTGCTGGTATCTCTTACACTGTATGATTCAGCACTAGAGGCAGCATCTAACTGTTGTCCAAGGAAATCAGCCCACCACCTTCTTGCTCAGGTTCTAGCTTAAAGCTGTAGTCTGTAAGGGCCTACACCATGTGGGTATCACTCAAAAGCTTTGGATAAGAATCAGGCAGAAGACTGGTACATGTAAAAATGTACAGTAAGACAATGTTTCCTTTCTTCAAAAGAAACTGATTCTTATGTATACACACTCAGATTTCTCTAGAGGTACCAGAGTGGAAGCAAACAAATTACAAACCTAAGAAATTACAAAACTGAAGCTAGCGAAAACCAACTAATCCCGAATCTGTCCAACTCCCTCTGATGCTTCATCACTATGTATTTAGGAATGGGCTACAGGTGATCATCCAGCTCAGGTGTTGTGTTCCTCAAAGTTTCATGGATTCAATCAAGTCTGGCAAATTCTTGTTATTTCTGTAAATACTGTCTCTCTCCCATGTATTTAGTGCTCTTCTTGATAATATTAGACAAATATTTTATCTTCCCAACACGCTCAACAGTCTTTAAACTTTTCCTAAATATCCATATCCCTTGTGACTAATTTCCCTAGATCTGTTTTTCATATTATTACTTTTCTCTTTAGCAGTATGTCCAACCTGCTGTTTCCATTATCCACTTAATTTAAAATTTTAATCACTATATTTTATCCCATTTCTAGTTCTTCTTTTCAAATCATGCAGACAGTTACTTCACTGAAAACCCTTAATACATTGTGAAACATAACATGTATACATCAATTCAGGACTATTCTGATAAGTCCCAAGCCTACTTTAGGACAGTCTTGTGGTTACAAATTCTGAGGGAAGATCCAAACAAGAAACTAAGTCAAGGCCAGAAAAGGCTCCTTAAACTAGCAAGAGAATATTTCATTGTGGACCCTTCCCATGAGGTGGCTTTACTGCAAGGAGATGGTTTCACAGGCCTCACGACCGCCTCTACCACTTCTTTGGTCCTACCTCCTATTCCAAATTCCCTTGCCATCTGTGGTATATTGCTTATAAAAACTGCCAAAGTTATTCCATTCCTTATACCCATTACCCTTACAATATGACTTTTGTAGGGGTTCCCATCAAGATGAGGAATCTATTTCTCCATGTCTTAAAACTGGTCTCTGGCCTTGGCTTGCTTTGAACAGAATGAAACAGAAATGACAGGGCATGAGGTGACCCTAAGCCTAACAGGTGGCTTTGCATTCTTTACCTCTCTCTTTTAGAAGCCTGCTATACTAGTGTGAGCGTAACTTAAGGTTAGCTTGAAGGATAATATACAATCTGGAGCAGAGATAAGCCAACCCAGCTACAGACCCCACAGACTACTCAGCCCCTATCCAGACCATTAATTGATCAACTGAGTTCAGCTAAGATGAGAACTGCCCAACGAAGCCCAGCTCAAATCATTAAGCCACAGAATTACTAGCTAAATAGGTAATTATGTCAGTAATCTGGGGGTCTGTTAAGCAAAATAAGCTAATTAATACATTACCCAGATTGGCAAATTTTTTCAGAGTAGCTCCAGAGTCAGTTTAAACTAACAGGTATTATTTTCAGATTTCCTTGTTTGTGCCCAGTGGAATTCTCTTTACTTCCTTGCAAACTAATCTATGCTATTTACTTTAAAGGACCTTTTGATTCCACAGAGTTTTCAAGTTTATCTAGCCTGTCATATAACTGAAAAACTAAGGAGCTCATCAGAGCCAGATGAGCTAAAGTTAATAAAAATTTTTTAAATCAAGGATACACATTTAACAAAATAAACCCTAAATGAACTCATAGAAAGGCTATGATAAACACAAACAGCTTCTTAAAAAGAAAAGAACATCACTTTGCTGACAAAGGTCTGCACAGTCAAAGCTATGGTTTTTCCTGTAGTCATGTACGCATGTGAAACTTGGACCATAAAGAAGGCTGATCATGGAAGAATTGATGCTTCTGAACTGTGGTGCTGGAGAAGACTCTTTGGAGTCCCTTGGACAGCAAGGAGATCAAACCAGTCAACTGCCGGGAGCCAGCATGAGGAATCCCACCCATGACAAGGTCATGCGGAGAGGCCTGACGGGCAAGGCCGAGTCAGGCGTCAGGGTTTCCCCCTGGTATTTCCTGAGCATGTACCCCAAAAACCAGAGTCGGCCTGATTTTATTGTACTCTGCTTTTCCACTCTTCTGACATTCTCTGGAAAAAGTTAACTTAGGGCTTCAGTCTTCTGCATTTGAAAGCAGTGTTTCAGCTCAAACCCCTCTGATGGCTCTCTAGCTTGCCTAACAGGTTCCCCTGGACTTTTTACAACTTGTGAATTGCTTATAGAGAGGCACAAAGCTTAAAACATCTTAAAGATACAGAGCCTTTTCTAAAGAGCTAAAAATCATATTGGTGACGGATTTCACTGTTGACTCAAGGATTGCTGCCAGGCCTCCATATTCTTTATCTTTTAGGCACCTGGGAGGATATTAATCAATGTAATCGGGATATGGAAAAAGGTATATAGTAGTTTTGATGTTAGCAACACTAAACTTTTGAGTTACTTTTGTTATAAATCATTGTACTCCTTTTACTTGTTATAAATTGCTGTATCTTTGCTATGTAAGAATGTAACTTTATTCAGTGTTTTTCTGAGAGTGGCACCAAACTTTGAGAAGAACAACACAAATAAGTCTTCTGGTTGACAAACCCTTATCAGAAAAGGGCCGTAAAATGTTAATTGGCCCTCTGGCCGGAAGATGATGTAAATCACCTAAGACTTGTGTATACAACTAGGTATGCAGAGAGAAAAGCCTGGTTTTGATAAGAGTCTGGGCTGCTAACGCTGCATAACTTTGTGTTAGCCATTGATCTCCGTGTACTATCAAAAGTATAAAAAGCCTTCTAAACAATAAAGGATGGAGCAGTTTCTCAGACTAGTCTCTCGACCTAGTTTCTTGGAAATCTGGCTCCCCCTCCCTGGCCCCACCCCGTGTCTCTTCTCACTCTCCCTCCCTCTCCTTTTCTGGCTGAATTCCCATCTGGAAGGAGGAGGCTCGCCATGTCTACTTACTTGCCCCGGCCTTTAAGTTCTGTGAGAGAGAGAGCCCAAGGTGGGGCACTCTCCAATATTCAAACAGGCGCCAGTGGCCCAAAGTAGACGGTCCAAATCTCTTGTTCTGAGATTTTATTGGCTTTCCTCATAAACCAAGTTATTCAGCCTCTTTTCTCTACTAAATTTTCCTACTATACTGTCTCTTCCTCATCTATTTTTATATTTCTATATAAAGGTTTTCCTCACCTATCCATCTCCCCTTTGCATCACCCTGGATCCACTGGGGCTGGACCCCAGCAGTCAACTCTAAAGGGAATCAACCCTGAATATTCATTGGAAGGACTGATGCTGAAGCTGAAATTCCAATACTTCAGCCACGTGATGCAAAGAACTGACTCATTTGAAAAGACCCTGATGCTAGAAATGACTGAAGGCGGAAGGAGAGGGGACGAAAGAGGATGAGATGGTTGGATGGCATTACCGACTAGATGGACACGAGTTTGAGCAAGCTCTGGGAGTTAGTGATGGACAGGGAAGCCTGGCATGCTGCAGTCTATGGGCTCACAAAGAGTCAGACATGACTGAGCAACTGAACTGAACTGAACTGAACTGATGCAAAGATATGACTCACTGGACAAGACCCTGATGTTGGGAAAGACTGATGGCAGGAGGAGATGGGGGCAACAGAGGATGAGACGGCTGGATGGCCTCATCGACCCAATGGACATGAGTTTGAGCAAACTATGGGAGATAGTAAAGGACAGGGAAGCCTGCCTGGCATGCTGCAGTCCACGGGGTTGCAAAGAGTCGGACACAACTGAGTGACAGAACAACAAGCATATAAAACAAACTGCTGTGGCTGAAGAAGGGCTTAATGTTGTCCAGTTTGCCTCCTTCAGGAAGTAATATTGTGATATTTTAAAGAAACATATCAAGAATTTGAAAATTACTGCTCAATACTAGTTCATTAAATTCCTCCACATACTGGTCTACTAAAGTTGTGGTTCTTAATCCTGGCCACATTTTGGAATCACCTAGGAGTGAGCCTAGGCAACAATACATATTACTAAAAACTCTCCAAAGGATTACAGCATAGACTTAGAGCCACTGAACAAACATAACTATCTCAAGTCCTATATTTGATGTGATAGTTCAAAAACAGTATGATACTATACTACTGGAATTTGAACCCTTTCCTTTTAGATTATCTCCTTGATGCGTTCATACTTCTGGTATCCCTTGGCTGCTTCCTCAAGAAGTTCCTGACAATTATTTGTAAGGAAATAATACATAGTTCTTGTAATACCAACTATCTTCAAATCAAACTGATGAAGATATCAACTGACATTCCCTCTGTAGATAAGTTCTTACATTTCTATCAATATATCACTGAAATTCCTCCCCCAATCCAATAGTTAAGTAAATAAAATTAGAAACAGCTAAGTGTACAGAGCTAAGAATAACTGTTCAAATCATGCTCATCTTAACTATGAAGACTTACAAAACTGGATTAACAGTAAATAATGTGATATCTCACAGGCGACTGATTAAATATTTCATCAGAAAAAAATTACCTAAAAATATTTATAATCTTTTAATGAATTATGCATGAGGTTGAACAAGAAAAGTTGAACTCTCTACACTTTACTGAATATATATATATAACTTTATATATATATATAACATATATATATAACTTTAACAGTCTAATAAACATTATGATAGTAAGCATTCTGCCCACTTACATGTTGAGCTTTTATTTACCTTTTACAATAGATCCTGATGAAGGCTTTGACAAATTATTCCCATAAATCATTTTTCAAATACATGGTCAAACAAACAAAACTGAGCAAAGAAACAAGGTACACTGAACTTATCCCAGCATAAAGAACAATAGAAACAGACTGCTAAAGATTTCAGATGTTGAAATTTTCAAACACAAGAACCTAGAATAATTATGTTTAATAGTTGCTTAATGTCCAAAGAAATAAAGGCCAAGCCTGAAAACTGACCAACAGCTAGAAATATTAAATTTAAAAAAAAAAAATGTTTCAGATTTTTAAAAAGAGTATGAAACATTAGGACTAAAAAATCACAATAATCACAATTGAGATCTTAAAGGTTTAACAAAAAATATAGATAGTATGAGTATTAGTGAACTGAAGCATAAATCGTAAAAATAATCAAAAATGCAGCAAATAGAGGCAAAAATGTGGAAAAGTTATGAGAGAAACTACAAGGTGGAGTGAGACAATTTAATATACATCCAATCAGGGGCTTCCCTGGTGGCTCAGTGGTAAAGAATCTGCCTGCCAATACAGGAGACATGGGTTCAGTCCCCAATCTGGGAAGATCCCACACGTAGTACAGTAACTAAACCCATGCACCACAACTATTAAGCCTGTGCTCTAGAGCCCAGAAGCCACAACTACTGAGCCCACAAGCTGCAAATACTGAAACCCTCAAGCCCTAGAGCCCGCGCTCTGCAATGAGAGAAGCCACCACAATGAGAAGCCCACACACCACAACTAAGGGGTAGGCCCCATTTGCCACAACTAGAGAAAAGCTCATGCAGCAACAAAGACCCAGTACAGCCATAAATAAATAAATAAAATCCTTTTTACAAATATACATCCAGAGTCCTATGAGGAAAGGAAAAGCTATATCTAAAGAGATAAAGAGATTAGAATTTCCCATAACTGATCAAAGATATTACTTCACAGATTCAAGAAGCCCAATAAGAAAATGAAGAAATTCATTCTTTAACAAATGAAAGCAAAACTGAAGAGGCAAAGAGAAAAGAGAAACTGTCTTCAAGGGAGCAACATACCAACAGCTGAATTCTCAAATCTGAAGCCAAAAGACAGTGGAATGTTATCTTAAAAGTGCTGAAAGCAAACGCCAAGCTAGAATTCTATAACCAACAAAATCATCCATGAATGAAGGTGCAATACAGGCATTTTTAAATATGCAAAGAAACTGCAACCTGCAAATCTACATAAAGGAAATACCAGAGGATGGTTGTTAAATGGAAAATGATACTAATTATTATAAAAATTAGAGAGAAAAGAACGTAGTAAATGCATGTACGGCCATTTCTAAATGTGCACTGACTATATGAAGCAGTGTTTTTCTGGGGGTTAATAATATACATAGAATGAAAGTTAGGAAAGGTAAATGGAGATTTTACAACTCCTGGGAAAGTATTAATATAAATTAAAGATTAACTTTATTTCTAGAGTAACAATTTAAAAAGTTTCCAAATTTCCAGGTTGTTAAATGGAAAATGATACTAATTATTATAAAAATTAGAGAGAAAAGAACGTAGTAAATGCATGTACGGCCATTTCTAAATGTGCACTGACTATATGAAGCAGTGTTTTTCTGGGGGTTAATAATATACATAGAATGAAAGTTAGGAAAGGTAAATGGAGATTTTACAACTCCTGGGAAAGTATTAATATAAATTAAAGATTAACTTTATTTCTAGAGTAACAATTTAAAAAGTTTCCAAATTTCCAAAATGGGTATAGGGAATTCAGTTAAGTTCAGTCGCTCAATAGTGTCAGACTCTTCGCGACCCCAGCCAGGCTTGCCATCAATCAACAACTCCAGGAGCTTGCTCAAACTCATGTCCAAAGAGTCGGTAATACCATTCAACCATCTCATCCTCTGTTGTCCCCTTCTCCTCCTGCCTTCAATCTTTCCCAGCATCAGGGTCTTTTCCACTGAGACAGTTTTTCACATCAGATGGCCAAGTACTAGAGCTTCAGCTTTAGCATTGGTCCAATGAACATTCATGTGTCCAATGAATATTTGGGACTGATTTCCTTTACGATTGACTGGTTTGATCTTTTCGATGTAAAAGAGACTCTCAAGAGTCTTCTCCAACACCACAGTTCAAAAGCATCAATTCTTCAGTGCTTTTTTTATGGTCCAACTCTCTCATCCATACATGACTACTGGAAAAACCATAGCTTTGATCAGACGAACATTTGTCGGTAATGTCTCTGCTTTTTAATATGCTGTCTAGCTTTGTTATAGCTTTTCTTCCAAGAAGCAAATGTCTTTTAATTTCATTGCTGCAATCACCATCTGCAGTAGTTTTGGAGCCCAAGAAAATAAAGTCTCTCACTGTTTCCATTGTTTCCCTATCTATTTGCATGAAGTGATGGGCCCAGATGCCTGATCTTCATTTTCTCAATGTTGAGTTTTAAGCCAGCTTTTTCACTCCTCTTTCACTTTCATCCATGTGGTCGCAAAGAGTAAGACACAACTGAGCGACTTCACCTTCACTTTCATCAAGAGGCTCTCCTTCACTTTCTGCCATAAGGGTGGTGTTATCTGCATATCTGAGGTTATTGATATTTCTCCCAGCAATCTTGATTCCAGCTTGTGCTTTATCCAGTCCAGCATTCTGCATGATGTACTCTGCATATAAGTTAAATAAGCAGCATGACAATATACAGCCTTGTCGTACTCCTTTCCAAATTTCGAATCTGTCTATTATTCCATGTCCAGTTCTAACTGTTGCTTCCTGACCTGCACACAGGTTTCTCAGGAAGCAGGTCAGGTGGTCTGGTATTCCTGTCTTTTGAAGAATTTTCCACAGTTTGTGGTGATCCACACAGTCAAAGGCTTTGGGATAGTCAATAAAGCAGAAGTAGACGTTTTTCTGGAATGTTCTTGCTTTTTCTTATGATCCAGTAGATGTTGGCAATTTGATCTCTGGTTCCTCTACCTTTCCTAATTCAGCCTGAACATCTGGAAGTTCTTGGTTCATGTACTGTTGAAGCCTAACTTGGAGAATTTTGAGCATTACTTTGCTAGTGTGTGAGATGAGTGCAATTGTGCAGTAGTTTGAATATTCTTTGGCACTGTCTTTCTTTGGGACTGGACTGCTCTTTTCAAGTCCTGTGGCCACTGCTGAGTTTTCCAGATTTGTTAGCGTACTAAATGCAGCACTTTCACAGTATCATCTTTTAGGATTTGAAATAGCTCAGCTGGAATTCCATCACCCCCACTAGCTTTGTTCATAGTAATGCTTCCTAAGGCCCATTCCAGGATATCTGGCTTGAGGTGAGTGATAATTCCATTGTGGTTAAGATCTTTTTTGTATAGTTCTTCTGTGTACTCTTGCCACCTCTTCTTAATATTCTGCTTCTGTTAGGTCCATACCATTTCTGTCCTTAATTGTATCCATCGTTGCATGAAATGCTCCCTTGGTATCTCTAATTTTCCTGACAAGATCTCTAGTTTTTCCCACACTGTTTTCCTCTGTTTCTTTGCATTCACTTAGGAAGGCTTTCTTATCTCTCCTTGCTACACTTTGGAACTCTGCATTCAGATGGATATATCTTTCCTTTACTCCTTCTGCCTTTTGGAATTTCCAAAGGAAGGCTTGGGTGATAAACTGCAATTAATTTTGATTAATTTCAGCACTCTGCACAGTATTAGCTACGGCAATGGCACCCCACCCCAGTACTCTTGCCTGGAAAATCACATGGACAGAGGGCTGGTGGGCTGCAGTCCATGGGGTCGCTAAGAGTTGGACACAACTGAGCGACTTCACTTTCACTTTTCACTTTCATGCCTTGGAAAAGGAAATGGCAATCCACTCCAATATTCTTGCCTGGAGAATACCAGGGATGGGGGAGTCCAGTGGGCTGCCGTCTCTGGGGTCGCACAGAGTCGGACACAACTGAAGCAACTTAACAACAGCAGCAACCCTTCACCCTCAACCCTGTGACAGGCAGTTATCCAATGATCCAGGAGTATCTTGGACACAGCTTATGGAAGCCAGAGCAGGCTATATGGATTCTGTCCTTATATATGAGATCAGTCCTCTGATCATTGATTGCGGCTTTTGGTTATAGAGGAACAGACACAAAAGGAGGATAAGTCTCTTCTGTAACCCTTCTGACCACTGTCACAAGCCTATTCTCCTCCAGCTGAAGAGACTTCCAGGACTGAAAGGGTTAGTGTGTGTGTTGCTGTTGTTTTTTTAAATTTTATCTTCTTCTATTTTCTTCTCTTTATTTCGATTGCCCCTTTTAAAAGTCAACTGTTTAAGATCTAGGACATTCAAATGTAACTGAATATAAAGGGGAATTTAGAAAGTCATTCTGCATGCCCAGGACAAGGTACAGTCTCAGAAAAGAGGTGAGAAGACCTTAGGCTTACAGTTCAGTCTGATCCTTGGCACAGAGACAATCTGTAACAATCAAAACAAAACAAAAATCAGCAAACCCTAGAGAAGAAGGAGAAATTTTTTTCGAGAGTTACCACATTTTAGGTTCAAAGGTCCAGTTTTCAAAAAAAAAAAATCTCAGAGAATATTAAAAATTACAAAAGCATGGCCCAATCAAAGAAAAAAACCAACATGGGAATGCAAAATGATACACCTACTTTGGAAGGCAGTTTGATAATTTCTTACAGTGCTAAACTGTTACAATATTATCCAGCAAAAGAGCTCTTCATTATTTATCCAAAGTAGCTAAAACCTGTGTCTATAAAAAACTTAAACATAGATGCTCATAACAGCTTTATTTGTAACTGCCAAACCTTAGAAGCAACCAAATTTCCTTCAGTAAGTGAATGGATAAACAAACTGATATCTAGACAGTGTAACATTATTTAGCATTAAAAAATAATCAGCAACCAAGTTATGAAAAAAACAAAGAGGAACCATACATGCATATTACTAAGTAAAAGAAGACAATCTGAGAAAGCTACAAAGTATGTGATTCCAACTATGATATTCTGGAAAAGGCAAAACTATAAGAGTAAATGTCAGTGACTGCTAAGAGTTAGGGTGTGGGGGGGATAAATAAGAGGAGCACAAAGTATTTTTAGGGAAGTGAAAATACTCTATATAATTACCACAAGGGTGGATGCACATCAATATACATTTGTCCAAACAGACAGAATAACCCTAATGTACAATACGTATACTTGCAATAATCTGTCAATGTAGTGATGAAAAGAAATTTTCACATATTGAGGTATGCAAAATCATTCTGGCTCACACCTAAGATAACACAAATTTAACACTAATTAAAACAGTTGGTTTGTGTCCTATCAAACATACATCCTACACCTGCTCTAATTATTAAAGAAAAGGACACAAGGACCAGAAATAAACAATGTCCATGGTAAAAATAAAAATTAAATCCCTGCCCCCTTCCTGGGATGCCAATTCTGCCACTCCTTCGATGATAAAAGACTCTCTTCCCAGGTTCAAGGCCACAGGGACTTGCTGTGTACATGCTCACATCTCTTTCAGAAACCCTGAAGGAATCTATTCATGACTTGTTTGATGGATCTTTGTTCTGACACGATATAAAACTGTGCTGAAAAGTATGCTTTTCTGGAGAAGTTCCTCAGTTATCTGAGAAGCTGTCTTAAAGCTCCTTTCTTTTTTCCTATTATGGACTGTTTAATTACAAATTAATTTTCTTGTGAACCTAAAAACGCTGTAATAAAGTCATGAAAAAACCAGATGATGAACCTTAATAGACTGAAACAATTTCCTAAAGATACTGAAATAACCAATGAAAAACATGAAAATAGTCAAGAAAACAGTATATGAAAAAAATGAAATACCAATAAAAAAAAAAAAAAACAGAAAGCCTGAAAACAAACCAAAAGTAAATTATGGAAATGAAAAATACAATAACCAAAATTGAAAGTTCAGTAGAGGAATTCAAAGACAGATTTGAGCAGAAAGAAAAATGAATAAGGGAACTTGAAGATACAACAACTGAAATTATGATGTCTCAAGGGGGAAAAAATGGAGAAAAGGAAACAGAACACAAGGGACCTATGGAACATTATGAATTGCACCAAAAAGGCACTGTAGGAGTTCCAGAAGATAAAAAGAGAAACAGAGATCATCTGAAGAAGTAATAACCAAAAAGTCTCCAAATTTGATGAAAAACACAAATATCCAAGAAACTCCAAGTAGGATAAACTGAAAGAGACCCACACTGAGACACATTACAATCAAATTGTTGAAAGATAAAGAGAGAAACTTGAAGGAACCAAGAGAGAAGTGACTTGTCACATACAAGGAATCCTCAATAGGATTACCAGCAGATTTCTAAGCAGAGACTTTGCAGATCCAAAAGCAACAGGCTTATATATTCAAACTACAGAAAAGAAAAACCTACCATAAATCTGATACTCCCTCATACAGTATTCTTGCCTGGAAAATACCATGGACAGAGGACCCTGGGAGGCTACAATCCATGAAGTTGCAAGAGTCAGACACGACTTAGCAACTAAACCACCACCAAAATTCTCCTTCAAAGATGAGAGAGAAATTAAGACATTTATAGATAAAAGCTGAAGGAGTTTGTTATCACCAAACCTGTCCTTTAAGAAATACTAAAAGAAATCCTGCAATTGAAATGAAAGGACACTAGATAGTTACTCAAAGCTATATTTAAAAAATAAAGATCTCAGTAAAGGCAAATATGGGGCTTCCCTGAGAGCTCAGCTGGTAAAGAATCCACCTGCAATGCAGGAGATCCTGGTTGATTCCTGAGTTGGGAAGATCCATTGGAGAAGGGACAGGCTACCCACTCCAGTATTCTTGGGCTTCCCTTGTGGCTCAGCTGAATCTAGATGTGTATAAGAGACAAACAGTAATGTAGGAAAATCAGCAAAAAGACATACAATGAAAACTAAAAAATATTGCTGAAGGAAATTAAATAAATGGAAAGATCCCACATTCATGGGTTAAAAGACTTAGTATTATTAAGATGTCAATACTTCTGAAAGTGATCTACAGACTCAATGCAATCCCTATCAAATCATGGAAATAAATTAAAATCATGATTATGGCCACTATATATCAAAGAAATTAGCAAAAATTTTAAACTGTAACAATACCAAATTGATAGTGATGGGAAGGTAAACTGGTGTAACCATTCTAGTAAAAAGGATAACATTAACCTGTAAAATTCAAGTATACTCTATGACCCTCGGAAGTCCTGGTGGCTCAGCAGTAAAGAATCTGGCTGCTAATGAAGGAGACATAGGTTGAATCCCTGGGTCAGACATATTCCCTGAAGAAGGAAATGGCAACTCACTCCGATATTCCTGCCTGGGAAATTCCACGGACTGAGGAGCCTGGCAAGTTACAGTCCACGGGGTCACAGTCAGACATGACTTAGTGACTACTGCTGCTGCTGCTAAGTTGCTTCAGTCATGTCCAACTCTGTGTGACCCCACAGACAGCAGCCCACCAGGCTCTCCCATCCCTGGGATTCTCCAGGCAAGAATACTGGAGTGGGTTGCCATTTCCTTCTCCAATGCATGAAAGTGAAAAGTCAAAGTGAAGTTGCTCAGTCGTGTTAGACTCTTAGCGACCCCATGGACTGAAACCAGGCTCCTCCATCCATGGAATTAAACAACAACAAACAACCCAGAAAGTCCATTTTTAACTATACACTTAAGAAATATTACAGTTTATGTATATCAAATAATAAATGTTCAAAGCAAAATTATTTGCAATTGCCAAAAATGGAAATACCCAACAGCCCATCAGTAACAGAATGAGCAAATAATTATAGATGCATACAGTTGAGTAAAACATAGCAGTAAGACCTAACGATGGAGAACCATGGCTATACACAGATGGATAATCATACACATGATGTTAAAAAAAGAAAGAAAAGGAAGTCACCAAAGGCTACCTGCAGCATAATTCTGTGTATCTGAATTAACTGTTGGAAAACTAAATTATACTATACAGAGATATATACTCGCAGGGAAAAAAATTAAGCTAAGTGGTCAAAACCAAGTAGTCAAGCAAAGGATATTTTGGGGACCAAAGGTAAAGCTCAATTACAAAGCTCAGACTCCTATATACTCCCAAGAACTGGAGATAGGGAAATCAGTATTCCAGTTCAACTTTCACCATTGATTCATCTATGTCTTAAGTAATTAACTGGTCAATTTGTCATTCTTTAAAGAAAAAAGTGGACAAGCAAAAGAAAAAAAGACTATAACTTTGAGTGTAATGTCACATGGAACAGCATTGTTCAAAAAGGAATGACCCACAAATGTTACCACAGCAAAAGTGGAAGAATCTACAATGTTACCCTGCATGCTACTGGCATATTATAAACAAACAAGTCAAGGGCAAATCCTTCTTGCCAAGAATTAATGTATACATCGAGCAAAAAGCACCCTAAGAGCCAAGACAGTTTCCTGAAACATGTGAATAAAAATGATCTGGGGGAAAAAAAAAGGAAGCCAAACAGAAAGGTACTCAAGTTCATCTGAAATGCTACCAAAGAACCACACTTTGTGAGAACAACGGAAAGGAGCCTGAGCTGCTGGAAGTCATTCCCTGTGAATCTGTGGTATGATAATAGTAATAATTAAAAGACCCCTGGATTGTTAAAAAAAAAAAAACTTAATAGTTGGGTTATAGATCAAAATAGTCTTTTCTATAACCACTTACCTTCCACAAGCAATCTGAGTGACAATGCTTCCCATAAGTTCAAACACTTTCCTTGGGTTTATTTCATGACTGGTAGAGTTATGACCCAACTGACCATACCCTCCAGCTCCAAAAGTAAACACCCCACCTTCCTAAAAAGAAGACAAAATCCTTTGTGATTAGAAAGCCTGATAAAAGGAAATAATCTTCAGGAAAATTAGTTAATCTTTAATATAACTACGGAGTCAATTTTCTTTTATATTATCTTAACTTAATGGATGATAAGATAGCTAACTTTTCAAGGTAATACATCTTAAAGTTTCAGGTTGATATTGCTGATTATTTTCACATATTTTAGAAGTATTTATGGTCATCATCAAGCCAATGATGACAATGATGACAATAATGAAGACAAAGTCATCATTAAACCAATATTATATTTTGCACTGCCTTTTACTATCGTTATATTCTTGTCAAATCACAGAAAATTTCATAAAACCTAAAAATGGTATCATTTTCAGTTTCCAAAGTAGCTCTGCAAAGAAAAAAAAAAGTATGTATAAACAGAGCACACAAATATACCTACTCTTAGCATAATGTTATTGAACTATAGACAATCTTTAAAATATTTATCATAAAACACATAACTGGATCAAAGGTAATCTTTTTTAAAAAGTATTTCATGACGACAGTTTAAGAAAAGCACAGTATTTTTTCAGTTCAATTGCTTTTCTTCATAGTTGCAGGTATGTAAACAAATTTAAGCTACTAAATGAAAGTGGAATAAGAGTATTTATACAGACTATGTCAGGAAATCGATTTTTCTGTTTAAAATCTTTTTATCACAGGAAATTTCAACAAAGACACAGAAGTAAAGACATATATATATATACTTATCTACATATAAATTATCACATAACCATCACTTTCAACTGGTAAAACTTAGACAACCCTGGTTCACTGATGCCCTTCCCACCCCCTTTTGGGGGGTATTTCAAAGCAGAAAACTATGCTAGACGTACTTTAAACTAGTAAACTGTGGTCAATAAATTATTTCACCTATAAATGTGTATGTATTCTCAATGGTACATAACTCTAACAGATAAAAATATATAATACAATACTACTATGCTGCTGCTGCTGCTAAGTCGCAGGCCAGCCAAGCTCCCCCGTCCCTGGGATTCTCCAGGCAAGAATACTGGAGTGGGTTGCCACTGCCTTCTCCAATGCATGAAAGTGAAAAGTGGAAGTGAAGTCGCTCAGTCGTGTCCGACTCTTCGTGACCCCATGGACTGTCCATGGGATTTTCCAGGCAAGAGTAGTGGAGTGGAGTGCCATTGCCTTCTCTGACAATACGACTATACACAAATAATTTCCTTTTTTGGACAGAAATAGCATGGGGTCGCAATGAGTCAGACATGACTGAGTGACTGAACTGAAGTTTTATTTCTCAGGTTTTTTCATCTTACTGACATTACTGACTTAAGATCGTGAATATTTAAAATATACAATATGACATATATATACTCTGTGGAATTATTACTACAGTCAAATTAACACATCTATCACCTCATATACTTTTTTGGGGGGAGGAAAAGCTCAGATCTACTCTCGGCAAATTTTAAGTACAGAATACTGTATTGTTAGTAGTCACTATGTTGTACATTAGATTCTCAAAATTTAAAAATCTTGTAATAGCAAGTTTGTACCCTTGACCACATATCCCCATTTTCCTCATGCCCCACACCCTGGGAACAAACATTCTACTTCTTGCTTCTGTGAATTTGACTTTCTATTCCTAATTGCCTTCCCTCTCACTTTTTTTTTAAACAATTCCATGTATAAGTGACACCATTTAGTACTTGTCCTTGCCTGGCTTATTTCACTTAGCGTAATGCCTCCAGGCTCATTTATGCAGTTACAAATGAAAGCATTTCCCCTTCTTATGACTGAATAATATTCCAGTGTATGTATCCATCCCCACACACACATGTACACGTCACATTTCCTTTATCTGCTCATTTGTCAGTGGACATTTTGGTTGTTTAAATACCTTGGCTATTGTGAACAATGCTTCAGTAAAAATGAGCATAGTTATCTCTTTGAGATCCAGTTTTCATGTCCTTTAGAAGTACATCCAAAAGTGAGCTCACTGGATCTTATAGTGGTTCTATTTTTAATATTTTGGGGAATCTTCATACTGGTTTCTGTAATGCCTGTACCAAGTTGTATTCCCAACAGCAGTGATAGGGTTCCCCTTTCTCCATATACCTGTTTTGTTTTTGTTTTTTAATTATAGTGATCATAACAGATTTGAGTTTGTGGTCTTGATTGGCATTTCCTGAAGATTGTGATGTTGGTACTGAGTACCTTTTTCATGATGTTTTGGTCATTTGTGTATCTCCTTCAGAAAATGTCTATTCAAGCCCTTTGCCCATTTTTAAATTAGACTGTTTCTCAGTCATGAGTTACGTGAGTTCCTTATGTATTTTAGATATTAACCCCTAACCAGATATATGATTTACAAATATCTTCTCTTGTTCCACAGGGTGACTTTTTATTTTGTTGACTGTTTCCTTTGCTGTGCAGAAGCTTTTAGTTTATTTTTGCTTTTGTTATTGGTGTGCTTTTGGTGTTACATCCAAAAAATGACTACCAAGACTCATGCCAAGAAACTTTCTCCCCAGGTTTTCTCCTAGGAGTTTAACAGTTTCAGGCCTTACATTTAAGTCTTTATTCCATTTTGAGTTACATTTTATAAGTGGTGTGAATTAGGGATCCAGCTTTTGCATGTGTATATTCAGATTTTCCAGTATCATTTATTAATGATGATGTGTGCTCTCAGCATCTTGTCAATGATTTGCTGCATTTATTTCTGACTATCTAGGACGGCAAGGAGATCCAACCAGTCCATCCTAAAGGAGATCAGTTCTGGGTGTTCACTGGAGGACTGACGCTGAAGCTGAAACTCCAGTACTTCGGCTACCTCATGTGAAGAATTGACTCATTGGAAAAGACCCTGATGCTGGGAGGGATTGGGGACAGGAGGAGACGGGGACGACAGAGGATGAGATGGCTGGATGGCATCACCGACTTGATGGACATGAGTTTGAGTGAACTTCGGGAGCTGGCGATGGACAGGGAGGCCTGGCGTGCTGTCGGACATGACTGAGCAACTGAGCTGAACTGATTCTGTTTGATTGGTATTAATATATGTGCTTGCTTTTACATCACTATCATGCAGTTTGGGTTACCATAGCTTTGTAACATAGCTTAAAATCAGGAACCACAATGCCTCTACTTCATCACTCTTTCTCAAGATTGCTTTGGCTATTCTGGGTCTTTTGTGGTCTGTATGAATTTCAAGGAGTCTTTAGGGTTTTCTCTTTATTAATATCAAGTCCTCTGCAGAGACAATTTTACTTTTTCCTTCCTAATTTGAATGTCTTTAATGTTTCTCATGACTAATTGCTATGGCTAGGACTTCCAGTACTTTTTTTTGGCCATGCAGCACGCGGGATCTTAGTTCCCCAACCAGAGATAGAAACCATATCCTCCCACAGAGGAAGCATGGAGTTCCAACCACTAGACTCCCATGGTACTCCCCTTCCAATACTATCTTAAAGAGCAGTAGTGAAAGTGGGCATCCTGTCTTGTACCTGATCCCAAAGGAAAAATCTTTTAAATTTTCACTTTTCACCATTAATTATTATAACAGTGGTATGTTTGGCCTTTATTATGTTGAGGCATATTCCCTCCATACTCACTTTGTACAGTCTTTATCACTAAAGGATGCTGAACTCTGTCAAATGCTTTTCCTACATCTGCTGATATGATCATATCATTTTTATCCTTCATTCTATTAATGTGGTGTATAACACTGACTTATGAATGAGGAACCATCCTTGCATCTCAGGGATAAATCCCACTTGATCACTGGATATATAATCATCTGAATGTGTTACTAAATTTAGTTTACTAGTATTGAGTAGTTCTGCATCTATGTTCATCAAGGATGTTGGCTTCTAACTTTCTTTCCTTGCAGTGACTTTGTGTGGCTTTGATATCAGGATGATGCTGGACTTTCAAAATAAGTTTGAAAGTGTTCCCTCCTCTTCTATTTTTTAGAGGAGTTTGAGATGGACTGGTGTTAATTATTTTTCAAATAGTAGAATTCACTAGTCAAGACATCTGATCCTGGGCTTTTCATTCTTGGAAGACTTTTGATTATAATCTCCTTACTAATTAGAGGCATATTCCAATTTTGTTTCTTTTGGTAAACAGTTTTGATTCAGTTTTGCTAGTTTGTATGTTCCCAATATGTACTCATTTCATCTAGGTTATCTGATAAATTTGTTAATATATAACTATTGATAGTAGTATCTTATGAACCTTTGTATCTTGGCATGTCAATAATGTATGTCTGACTGGTAACTTTAAAAATAAGTGGACAATGTGTTTCAGCCTTACCTAGTCCCATTAAGCTTAATGTTGATCTTTGTCTAGATTCACCACTTCATTAAGGAGTATAAAATGGATATAAAATGAGTATTAAAAAATATTTCTTCTAAATTAGTT
>SJYC01144373.1:0-15741 GCA_006408675.1 Madoqua kirkii | reverse complement strand
AAAAACAAAACATAACATATATAACATACTAAACCCTCCTCCCCAAAAAATAAAAGGACTTAAAAGTATGGTATCATTTATTTATATCAAAACACTCCCATAAATCTTAATTATGAAGCAAGAAGTAAAATGCAAAAGATCCATTAATCTTTCACAGAGGACCCCTAAATGAATCAATGTCTCTCCAGAACAATCTTCAAAGGACATGGAATAAAGAGCAAAAAATGAGAGGATGAGAAGAAGAATGAGTAAGACTGGTTGGTTCAACAATGATATAGGTTGGTTCAACAATAATATAGGAAGAGCACTTAAATTTGATATCAATTGCTATAAAATCAAAGACACCAAAAATCCAAGAAACAAAGAAGACACAATCATTCATGCCAAATATTAATATTTATTGTATACTTCTTGTGCTCTAAGTACTAGAGAAAGATAAATAAAACAGAGTTTTAGTCCTCAAGGAGTTTATAGTCTACAGAAAAACAAGCAGGATAAGGAGTCTTATTAAAGGCAAAGGTAAAGATATACAAAAGGCACCACGGGAACATGAAATACTTTTAAAAGATACTAGGAAGAATTTTGGAAGACACTGACCCTAGGTTAAGTATATGAGGAAAGAGAAAGAGATGCCATATATCTGTTAGAGAAAATTCAAATTACTTCATCAAATATAGTAAAACAAACTAAAAGCAACTGATTAAAAAAAAAAAAGAGGGAAAACATAGTTGATATGTCAATAAAAACATAACCTCCCTAATATTTAAAGACTAAACAGGAGGAGGGGGGAGCAGAAGTTCAGGAAAAAATGGGCAAAAGATGTGAACTGATTGTCCACACAGAAAAGGAACAGAAATGGCTCTTAATCCTACGAAAAGATGTCAAATTCACTGATGAGCAAAATGAAAATTCAAACTACACTGAGAAGTCAACAATACACTCACTTGGAAAATTCATAAAGCCATACACTTTTAATTTGTATACTTCTCTATTTGACTACAAAAGTTTACATTTATCAAAAGAATGAGAAGACAAGCCACTGACTGGAGAAATTATCTGCAAAAGACACACCTAATAAAAGAGCTATCACCCCTTCCCCCAAAATAGATCTATATATTAAACATTCTTAGAACTCAACAATAAGAAACAACCCAATTAAAAAATAGTGCAAATGACCTGAAATAACACCACACCAAGAAGACATAAAGATGGCAAGTCATTATATACCAACAGAAAATTGCAAATTTAAATGAGCTACCATTATAAGGCTATTAAAATGGTCAAAACACAAAACACTGACAATACCAAATGCTGGCGAAGATACAGAGCAACAATAGCTCTCCTTCACTGATGATGGACGTATAAAATGGTACAGATACTCTGGAAAACAGTTTGGCAGTTTCTTATAAAACAAACCATACCATTATATGATCCAGCAATTGTGCTCTTTCACATTTACCCAAAGGAGCTTAAAACTTATGTCCACACAAAACCCTGCACATGGATGTTTACAGCATCTTCATTCTTTCCAAAACTTGGAAGTAACCAAAATGTCCTCCAATAAGTGAATGAATAAACTGTGGTATATCCAGACAGTGGAATATTTTTCAGTGAAAAAGAAAAGAGTTATCAAGCCATAAAAACACATGGAGGAGACTTAAATGCATATTACTAAGTCAAAGAAGCCAATGTGAAAAGGCTACAAAATGTATGCCTCAACCACATTGCTTGGGTTTAAAGGGAGGAAGGAATGAACAGGTAAAGCAGAGGGGACTTTTAGGGTACTGAAACTATTCTGTATGATACTATTACTATTCTGTACAATACTAAGTGAGCTTCCCTGGTGGTTTAGATAGTAAAGAATCTGGCTGCAACGCAGGAGACCTAGGTTCAATCCCTGGGTCGGGAAGATCCCCTGGAAGAGGGCATGGCAACCCATTCCAGTGTTCTTGCCTGGAGAATTCCATGGTCAGAGGAGCCTGACAGGCTCATTTCATTATATAGTCATCAAACCCATCAAATGTACAACGCAGACAATGTTACAGTAAACTATGAGTGTGGATGATATGATGTGTCAATGTAGGTACATTAATGGTAAGAAATGTACCCTTGTGGTACAGACTGCGGATGGTGGGGCGGGGGGGTGTGGTGGTGGTTGTATATGTGTAGTATAGAGTACATGGGAACTCTCTGTACTTACTACTCAGTTTTGCTATGAACTTAAAACTGCTCTTTTAATTTTTTAAAAAAGCTTATTTATAAAAAACACATATACCAAGATACCATTTTTCATCTCATAAAATTAAAAGTCAGATAACAATCTGTTGGGGGGAAAGGCACTCTTGTATATTCATAGCGTAAGTACAAAATAGAACCATCTTTATGAAAAAAAAAAGTGTCAAGACCTAACAAAACATACACAATTATCTTTTGGTTCCAGATGAGCCCACAGATACATCTGTGTACTCAAGGGCAGCAGAACTGCCAACTCAAAATACACCATTTTGGCATAAGGATTATTTTGAACTGAAGGCTACTAAGAAAAGCTCTCTGCTCTCCTTCGATGTGCCTAAAAGCAGGACATAAATCTGTAGAGGTGTCCTACCTTTCCTCTCTACCAGGAAGGATAGGAGTTAATCACTGGAGAAACTCTAGACCCGTATCAGCTGAGAGACAGCACCAGTACAAACTATGTAACAAACTTTACTCAATAGCCTTTATCTTTCTTAAGTTTTCCCACACATTTACCTCCCCCAAACTGCCAAGCCAGAAACTCAAAAAGCCATTTTCTCCCCTAAATTGCCAAGCCAGAAACTCAAAAAGCCGTTTTCATCTTGTTACTTCTCTATTTATTGTTCTTTTAAGATGCTATATAAGCCCATGTTCCACCATCCCCTTGAGTTACTCATTACCGAGTGCTAACACATGTGAACACAAGGCACTACACTTGTTCTGCTTCTCTCCTTGTTGATCTGTCCTTTGTCTATATAGGCAAAGTTGGAGAATCTAGGTGTACTTGTGTGCTACATCACTTCAGTTGTGTCCAACTCTTTGCGACCCTATGGACTGTAACCTGCCAGGCTCCTCTGTACATGGAATTCTCCAGGCAAGATACAGATTCTTCAACTGCAATGGATCGCCATGTCCTCCTTCAGGGGATCTTCCTGACCCAGGGATCGAAAATGAGTCTCTCATGTCTCCTACATTGGCAGGCAGGTTTTTGTTTTTTGGTTTTTACCACTAGCGCCATCTGGGAAGCATACAAATATACAAACAAATATGCATTTGTGTGAATGTATGTTTTTACATGTATCTGCAGTACTGTATAAAATAACAAAAGACTGGGACTAGTCCAAAGATCCATCAATAAAGGATTTTGTCCACACATTGGGATTCTATGCTCTGAAAATAAAGCAGAAATGCTGCAAGCTGATGTGGAAAGATCTCAAGGGTATACTATCAAGGGAGGGAAAAAAATCAACATGTGAAATAATGTACCTGATTTGTTATTTTCTATCACAGTTATCTATGTTTATTATAGCTACAAGGGATGTGGATACAGAGGGAAATAGGGTGGTCAAATATAAGAGCAAAGCTTCTCAATGTGTATTTATTTTTATTTCTGAAACACAAGAATATATTCTCTATTCAAATTTGAATAATTTTAAAAATTAAACATCAAAGAAAATAATTAAAGCAATGTATCAAAACCAATGTTTTCACTAAAACTTAACTGAGCTCTTTAAGATTTCTCTACACACTAAAAACTCAAGATAAATAACTTTGGTTCTCTTAGAATTTAAGCCCCATCAAATTACTAAGATACCTATTTGGAGTATAAATAACTATTATATGCCTTGGAAAAAGTACTTAACACAGGCTTTTCAGACAACAAATATACAAACTAGTAAGTTCTCTGTACAATTTTTTTAATTATTTTTTTTCCCTAAATGGCCAATCAGAATTAAAAGGCTCAACCATTTTTCCCCAGTATGCTAGAAAAGTCAGATCAATGTTAAATTGAGACATTCATATTCGGGACAAATTCTGGTTGAACGCTTGAAACAAGATGGCCTGCAAAGAGATCAGTGATAAGCAAGAATAAAGGGGGAATAAATAAATCCAGCAAAACAAACCAAAAAATTCACTAGAAAATCTGGCTTGATGTCTTGTATGAGAAAAACAACTCAGATGAAACCTAAACAGTTAACATTTGTTGTGTTTCTTATATACCAGGGACTATCCTAACTCTATTAAAGTTTTAATCACCAAGCTACTGAATACATTTGCTTTTCAAGGCCAAAGAATACAGAAAAGGGAGGAAGAAGTGAGAATTAAATTCACTTTAATTTAGGTTGAGTATGGAAATATAAGAGGACAGAAAACAAAAGAAAAACCTGCCAAGCAAGCCCATTAAAAAAAAAAACTATTATTCCTTTGATAAATGGGAGCTACAGGAAGATGTTAGAATTAAGAACATATGATGCTAAACTTGCTGGGAAAGGTTTAAAGTAGCACAGGATTATTACAATTGACTATAATTCAGAAATAAGGCATGTTTTAAAAAATACAAATACATACAGATAAAAATACATGGCAAAATGCTAACTGTTGGCCACTGTGCAATAATTCCTTCAACTTTTATGTTTCAAAATGTTCACAGAAAAATTTGAGAAATGTAACACTGCTCATATCAGTATTTATAGTTCACAATATTTCTCTTTAAGAGAAGAAAAAATGACCATTTAGTTTGGGGAGGCAGAAAAAGGCAAAGAAAACTTAAAACAATAGGAGACTGTGTTGAGAAAAGCAGAAAAAAAAAAAAACACATTTTCAGAGACAGGAGCAAAAACAAAAAAGATAAAAGCACTAGAGAGAAGAAACATTTCCATCCTATAAATACTGTCAGGCAGATATACTCCAAATACAAATCCAACAAGTCCTAGCTCATTGTTACTTCTGGTTCTTCTTACACTTGCACTGTTAAAATGCAGTATTTCTGAAAACTGATGGTGCATCATTCCACTTAGGAGAAAAAGGCCATCTTTGCCCCATAAATCCAAAACACTGTCATTCTTAGATTTATAAAAAACTAATTAAAATGTTTAATCTAATGCCAGTTTTCATTTGTACATCATTTTGCTGCACAAACATCATAAAAGAAGAGAGAATATGGTTGCACATTCTTTTAGCAAAAGGTTCAGGTTCTTACTGTAAAACGTTACGTGACAAAATCCTTCCCATTTGAATAAGTAACTAAAACAATCTATTTCCTTTGAGATCTAACAAACATGTTCATCAGTTCCTGAGTTTGTGAAAATTCATGTAGAATATCACTTCCAAGATTCACTCTTTTAAGAGTTCATTTAAAGGATCGATTTCACCATATTCATACAGTGGTGCATCTACATTTACCTTCTGATCTGTCCTTTAATTATGTACATGTTCCTTTGTCAGTTTTCTTCTTTGCCATTATGGACAGAAAAAAAAATTTTTTTTCATTCTCAACTATGGCTAATGAAAGGTACAAAAAGAGAAAAATAAAAATGACAAAAACTGACTCTAAACTTCTTTCACATTTTCTTCAAAGATAATTTAAAACTCGGCACAATATTTAAAAAAATGCTAAATATGATGGTTTATTTCACCACTGCACCACCCTTTTAAGAAACCCCACCACTGTTCCATTTGTAATTTTCTTTAGTCTAGCTGGGAACAGAGATTCTCATTATTCACAGTAGTTATGTTTCATAAAGTCACCACAAATACTTATTTAGTCAATACTGAATCACTGCCCCTAGGGAAAATATAAGATTACGGTTGTACAAGTCTCCAAGTCTCACTTTATCAATCATTCATGACCTTGTTTTGTGTTTCCATTTAAAGACACCTTAATTAATATACATTATAATTCATTAACACTGAATTCACTGCCAAAACATCATAAACTCATGCCTCAATGAATTTTTTCCAGGTTTCTTGTGCCTAGGAACACTAGACAAAACCTCAGCAGTATGCACAGGGGCCATTTTAAACAGTAAAATTGTCCAAGAAAAGGTACAAAAATGCAAAAAGTGTGGCACTAAATATACTGCAAAAAGGACATATTGTAACAAGAAGGCAAAGCACTGCTTTGTTGAACCTCCGCTGGAAAGCTACTTGTATTTTGCAGCTCTGTGTGTCCATGTCCAAGAATCACCATGAAAAGCTCCGTAAGTATTGACCAACCATGATCCATTCTGATTTAGTAACAATATACACAAACACTTCTTCTAGACAACCATCACAAGATATACAAGATGGTCTATTAACAGTGTTTCACTAAATGGGTTTTAATCTGGTAACAGCAGCTTGCCCGACAGCTCAGCTGGTAAAGAATCCTGGGTCGGGAAGATCAGCAGAAAGAAGTAAAACTAAAATATAAAGATTCCAAATTTTTTAAAAAGACTCCAATATATCAACCAAACAGCTATTTTAATCTCTTTCTAACACTAGCAAGAATGAACCCTCAAAATCTACTGGCGGATATTTTGTTTTGTTTTCTTAGATTCTTTCCTGTATATTTGGAATTCATTCATCTCAGAGGCAATTAACTGTATTTTCTTACTTACTTTATTCTTGTTGATGACATAGAAAGATGGGGGAGGGGTTTACAGACACCAGAAGAGTTAAACCCTCTTGAATAGCAAATCCCTAAAGATAACTTGCCTACCAACATGCCTTTCATACAAAAACTGACTATACCCTGATCTAATTCTCACACACCAAACCAGAATTTCCCCTCCCTTAAATCATCCTAGAACCAGGTACCAGGAAATAAGAAACCTATCCTATAGAACAAAGCCTGGAAGAATTAATCAAATTAGTCAATTCTTAACTGTTTATTCTGTCCAGTTTGCCTCTCCCTGGAAAACCTCAATAAAGGCTACAGTCTTAAGATCTCCCCTGAGCTCTTGTCTGCCTCCTTATTACCTTGGTATCTTCCTCCTCAGCTATGTGTGGCACGCAGTGACCTCCTCTCTCTGGAATCAGTGAGCATAACCAACTTCTTCCAAGCCTCATTCTCAGCCACAATGACTTTACCTTACCACTTCCAATATATACACTGTTAGAACAGGTATAAACTTTAATGACCACAAATTTACCAAAACAAGAGTCTTAACTGTAACTTTCCTCCTTTTCTATGGCACATCCACCAAAATGGTCACCGTGTTCATTCAACACCTTGTGTTTCTTCTGTGATAAAGATATGTAAGACAAGGTGTTTAACTGGTAGTAACTGACATGGTAGAGAGACTTTTACCCAAATACTTACATAATACGAAGTTAGCAATGTAACTTACTAATTTACTGAATGCCAGAGAACTGTACTAGATACTGTGCAAAATATATGACTTAAGTTCTTATATGACACACCAGAGAGATGTATGAGATGGCACTTGGTCTGGGCAATAGTCAAGACAGAAACAGAAATATCCCTTAGAAAGATTAAAGATGGATAAACTAGAATGGGGAGATCAGGTAGAAAGCTACCGCCACAATTCTTGCATAGACTAGTAATGATCTAAACTAAAGCAAAGAATTTTAATTGAGATAGGAGGAACTACAGGCCCCAGGGTTGAAGATAATCAGCTCAAGATAACATATTTAGCCACTTGCAAATGCAATGAAGACACAAGAAAGTTACTGAGAGTAAGATTTTGGCAACTGGCAACACTGTTGCTATAGGTTAGGAAGCTGACTCTAAGGTGAATCTAAGGTTTAAAGCTAAGTGAACTGAAGAAGCATCAATGAGAGGCTATTTCAGCAGTTTGTTGTCGAGAGCTGGAGACAGCTAACTCACAGTACAGTGGTCTCCATTTAAACTGTTCCTTTTTTGTTCTCTACATTTTATCTTCTTACTTTAAAGCTCCACATTATATCTTCACATTTTATAATCTCAGAAATGTCTATTTATCTTTCTTGATTTTAATGTATAAATTTTTCCCACAGTCAAGCACAATATAAGCAGCAAATGTCCCATTTTTTTATTAACAGCCTTTTTATATACTAAGCAAATAAATTTAGGCATACTTGTATTAAAATAATTATGTATGCAAAAGTAGGAGTAGAAAGCTGCAGCCAAATGCATTTATTTTCAATTTAAAAGACTGCTTATCACCTTGTGAAGGGCAGGTTTGAAAGGGTGAATAAGTAGGGAAGAAAAAAAAAGTGATTTCAGTGTCTGTTCCTCAAACTACCAGTACACAAACTATACCGTCTGTTACAGATGGAGTACTTGTGTCCTGCCCCCGCTTCCCAAGTTCAGGTTGAAATTCTATCTTCCCATGTGACAGTGCTAGGAGGTAGGCCTTTGGGAGGTAATTAGATCCTAAGGGTGAAGCCCTCATTGATGAGATTAGTGTCCTTTCTTAGACAACTCCCTCACCCTTCTGCCATATGAGGACACAATGAAAAGATGGCCATCTTCGAACCAAGAAGCAAGTTCTCAACAGATAGCAAATCTAAGCACCCTGATCCTGGAATAACCAGACTCAAAAACCAAGAGAAATGTGTCTGTTGTGTAAGTCACCCAGACTATATTATTTATGTTGTAGCAACCTGAATAGACTAAGAAATCTTCAAATTAAGTAGTCGTTAAACTTTTGAAAATAAACAATGAATCTAACTTCTATCATTTATGTAATTCTTACAAGAACAACAAAAAAAATCTATTTTTTTCTGTTATTACTATGTATCTTTAAATTCTAATAGTAAAGGAATTTATTTTCTATCTTGCTCCAATACAACACTACCTTTAAGTGAAATAAACATACATTTTGGGGAAATTTGGGTACTTTTTAATATGAGCTTCAACAAGGTAAATGAAAACTAAGCAAAAGGAAGTATATACTTTTATGATTAGCACAATGTCTAGGACAAAGTAGATAATCTGTTGAATAAATGCCTGAGTTTCAGTTATAAATAAAAATATACTATCTCAAAGCAAATACAGAAACAGCATATTAGCTACTTCAGTGTAAGACTTACTTTTAAGAAAACATTTACTGAGCATTTTCCACATGCCAGGCATTGTTCTTTGCACTTCAATGTGATAGCTCACTTAATCCCTACAACTACCCTTGGCATGATTATCCTCACTTTACAGCAGAACACAAAAAGACTAAGCTATGTGCCCAAGATAACAGCTAAAAAATAAAAGATAAGTGCCCAAGATAACACAGCTAAAAGGGTACAGGGTTTGTACCAAAGCATCTAATTTCAGAGCCTACCCTTTTATTTTATTTGGGTTTCCCTGGAAGCTCAAACAGTAAAGAATTTGCCTGCAATGCAGGAGACCTGGATTCAATCCCTGGGTCGGGAGGATCCCCTGGAGAGGAAATGGCAGCCCACTCCAGTACTCAGCAAGAGTATCTAGAAGCAAATACAAATCTTTTTTCTAATCCAAAATATAGCTTTATACACAATGTTCTACACCTTGCTCTTTTCACTCAATTTATCTGATAATAATGTGCAAACTCCTCCCTCATTCTCTTAACAACATAGTATTTACATTCAGTTCAGTTGCTTAGTCATGTCTGACTCTTTGTGACCCTATGAATCCCAGCACGCCAGGCCTCCCTGTCCATCACCAACTCCCGGAGTTCACTCAGATTCACGTCCATTGAGTCCATGATGCCATCCAGCCATCTCATCCTCGGTCGTCCCTTTCTCCTCCTGTTCCCAATCCCTCTCAGCATCAGGGTCTTTTCCAATGAGTCAACTCTTCACATGAGGTGGCCAAAGTACTGGAGTTTCAGCTTTAGCATCATTCCTTCCAAAGAAATCCCAGGGTTGATCTCCTTCAGAATGGACCGGGTGCATCTCCTTGCAGTCCAAGGGACTCTCAAGACTCTTCTCCAACACCACAGTTCAAAAGCATCAATTCTTCAGCACTCAGCCTTCTTCACAGTCCAACTCTCACATCCATACATGACCACAGGAAAAACCATAGGCTTAACTAGATGGACCTTAGTCGGCAAAGTCTGTCTCCGCTTTTGAATATACTATCTAGGTTGGTCATAACTTTTCTTCCAAGGAGTAAGCGTCTTTTAATTTCATGTCTGCAAACACCATCTGCATTTTGGAGCCCAAAAAAATACTCTGACACTGTTTCCACTGTTTCCCCATTTATTTCCCATGAAGTGATGGGACCAGATGCCATGATCTTTGTTTGCTGAATGTTGAGCTTTAGGCCAACTTTTTCACTCTCCACTTTCACTTTCACCAAGAGACTTTTTAGTTCCTCTTCACTTTCTGCCATAAGGGTGGTATCATCTGCATATCTGAGGTTATTGATATTTCTCCCAGCAATCTTGATTCCAGCTTATTTTACCAGTTCCCAACAGACTGTCCGGGGGCTTCCCTGGTAGAGAATCTTCCATGGTAAAGAATCTGCCTGTAACGCAGGAGACCTGGGTTCAACTCCTGAGTCAGGAAGACCCCTTGGAGAAGGGAATGGCAACCCACACTGGTATTCTTGCCTGAAGAATTCCATGCAGAGTTGGGCATGAGTGAGTGACTAACACACAACACTGTCGGGGCTTCCTAGGTGGCACTAGTGGTAAAGAACCCGCCTGCCAATGCAGAAGACGTAAGAGATGTGGGTTTGATTCTTGGGTTGGCAAGATCCCCTGGAGACAGGCATAGAAACCCACTGAAGTATTCTTGCCTGGAGAATCCCATGGACAGTGGAGTCAGGCAGGCTATAGTCCATAGGGCCACACAGTCAGCCACAACTGAAGCAACTTAGTACCCACAGACAATCACAATGTTGTTTCTAATGTTTTGCTGTTATAAACAATGCTGTAGTAACACTCACTTTGTATATATACAATGTAGCTATCAAATCAACAGCTATACTCTTGGATTTCTCGAAGAAAGGGTATGTACATTTATAATTCTGATATATGATGGCAAAATAACCATTATAAAAACCTATGACCACTTATTTACTGACAGCCTCATTGCAGAGATGGTACTCCAGTCAAACACAGGTCTTCTGCACTTCTCTTAGTATGAATGAGGCTGAAGAGTACTCATGGTTTAAAAGTCATTTGTACATCTTTTTCTGTGAAGTGCCTGTTCCTATCCTTTGCCCATTCTGCTCTTTTTACTTCATCAATTTTTAGAAGTGCTTTGTATCTCAGAGATTTACACTTTGGTTTTAATAAATATTAAACTCTGTGTTTGTCTTTTACCTTTGTTTACAGTGACTTCCACCTAGCAAAATTATTTTTACTTCCATGCAATTTACCTTTTCTATGCCTATTCACAATTCAGAAAGTATTTCCTGACTCCAACAAAACAATTTTTTTTGAGGGATGTACATTTTATTGGAAACCTTAAATACTCTTCAGACAGAACACAATGTCTTCAATCAAGGCTCTCATGTGGCCTATTGGGAAAACTGCAATTTCTGAAGTAAGGGCAAGGAGAGGGAGAGTACAGAGGATGAGTGCTTAATTTACCAAAAGGACTTCCTCACAAGTTTCCAAGATAATTTTTTAAAAATCAGTCCATGTTTTCTTCAAGCACATTTTTATCATTATAGCCTTTACATTTAAATATTTGATTCATCTGGAATTTATCCAATATATACATGGCATGAGGTAAATCCAACTCTTTTATTTCCTAGATGATGCTCCTACTTATACCAAGGTCATTTATCGAATATCTCTCACTTGAATTTTTTTCTCCATGCTTATGTCTGGGCTCTATATTGTTTTATTGGTTTTAAATGTCCATATGTAGGGCAGTTTTAACTACCAAGGTTTTAAAATTAAAACATGCTATTAACTATATATATTTTTTTTTTCCTGCTCTTATTTTTCAATTTTCCTAACTACTCTGGTTTATTTTTCCATATGAACCGGAGAATCAATGAGTCCAGTTCCTGGGGAAAAAAATTATTTGGTGATTTTATTAGGGTCACATTAAACTGACACTAATTTTAGAGAAACTGATAGGTTTATGTAGGTTAAGTATGCCTGTCCACAAATGTGGTCACCATTTACTGAAGCTCTCTGTATCCCTTGTAAGTGCTTTCAAGTCTTCTTCATATTCTAGGTGTTGCACATTTCTTAGGTAATTCCTAAGTCATTGTACCTTTTTCTTGCTATTGTTAAGTACTGACTTTTGATTGTTGCCATCTAACTGGACTTTCTTTCCACTAGGGTTGGTTTTGTTTTTTAATTGAGGTATAGCTGATTTATAATATTATGTTTCAAGTTTACAACATAAATGATTCACAACTTTTAAAGATTATATTCCATTTATGATTATAAATTATATTAATATCTTCATACAAATATATGTAAATATTATATATATAAATTATATTATTGGCTATATTCCCTATGCTGCACAATATAGCCTTATAGCTTATGTCATACACAGTAGTGCCTCTAACCCTATTTGCCTTCCCTCTCTTCCTTCTCCCCATAGGTAGTTACTAGTTTGTTTTCTGTATCTCTAAGTCTGTTTCTTTCTTATTCACTACTTTTTAGATTCCACATAGAAGCAATATTGTATTTTTGTTTTTATCTATCTGACTTATTTCACTAAGTATAACATCCAAATACATCCATGTTGTTGCAAATGACAAAATTTCATTCTTTTCATGGCTGAGTAGTATTCCATTGCGCGCCTGTATATACACACAAACATCTTCTTTATCCATTCATCTGTTGACAGATGCTCCATATATTGGTGACTGTAAATCATGCTGCTGTGAACAGTGGATTACATGTACCTTTTCAAACTAGTGTTTTCTTTTCTTTGAATATATGGCCAGGAGTAGAATCAGTAGTCCTTTTTTCTTTCTTTGAAGAAGCCCCATACTGCTTTCCACAATGACTGCATCAATTTACATTCCCATAAACAGTGTACAAAGCTTCCCTTCTCTCCACTTACTTGCCAACACATTATCTGTGGTGTTTTTGATGGTAGCCATTCTGACAAGTGTGAGGTGATAACTCACTGTGGTTTTCATCTGCATTTCTCTGATGATTAGTGATGTAGAGAATCTTTTCTCTACATCAGACAGGCCTGATGGCCATCTGGATGTTTTCTTTGGAAAATGTCTATTCAGGTCTTCTGCCCATTTTAAAATCAAGTTGTTTGCTTTTTGATCCTGAAATGTATGAGCTATCTATATATTTTGAGTATTAATTCCTCATGGGCCATGTCATTTGCAAATTTTCTCCCATTCAGTAGGTTATCTCCATTTTGTCAAAGATTTCCTTTACGGTATTTACCAGGTAGATTTTTTTTTAATATTTATTTGGTTGTTCCAGGTCTTAGTTGTGGCATGTGGGATCTAGTTCCCTGACTAGGAACTGAACCCAGGGCCCTTGCCTTGGGAGCACAGTTTCAGCCAATGGACCACCAGGGAAGTCCCTATGGTTTTAATTTTGACCTTGGGCAAGTTATTTAACCTCCTGAAGTTCTATTTCCGTCACCTAAAAAACTGAGTTCACTGTACTCTGCAGGATGGATTTAATGCTTTTGGATAATGTATAAAGGATTCAGCACAGTGCCTGGCACATAATGGTGGTTACCATTATTTTCAAATGTCCGCATCCTAGTACCTAATATATTCTAAATAATATTTCTCATTAGTAAGTTTCTCCAACTATGAGGTGGGTATCTTTCTTCTCCCCTTTACACTGTCATATTAACTTTTAAGTATTTCCTTCCCCCCTTACTCCTAGTAGCAGAGGCTTACTCAGCACTCTAGCTGAGTGCAGAAATAATCTTAGGTTCAGGCAGAAGTAACAGCAACCTTTCAGAATTTTACCTAATTATTCTTCAAAAAATAAGTGTAGGTCCTTGAAGTTGATTCTTGGTAGATAGTCTAGTTATGTCATCTATAGCTGAGGAATATCTTGATCAAAAATCAGTAAGTATACATGTGCTGATTCATATATACTTGGGATCAACTATGAGAAGCCATCACAACTCCTTCAAAGAACTTATAGGTAAAGAACCAAAATTTCCTCCAACTGCTTTCAGAAGCTCTCCTTCTGAAATTAAAACCTGGTAGGGGGTTCCCTGGAGGTCCAGTGGCTGATACTCTGGGATCCCAATGCAGGGGGCCTGAGTTCAATTTCTAAGCAGGGAACTAGATCCTACATGCCACAACTAAGACCTGGAACAACCAAATTCTGCTTAGGGTCTCTTTTAGCCTTACTTTATTCCTTTTCTCACTTTCATTTCCCTTCACAAAAGCAAGATCATTATCTCAGAAGGCACATTTCTCAGGGGATCTTGCCTACATGCCAGCACACACACAATTAATAGTTAAAACTATTTCAGCTTTCAACTATTTCACAACTTCTATGTGACATCTTGTGACTTCAAAACCTTTGTTTCCAATAAAACCTGGAAATCATAAAGTCAGACATAATTAACTAATAGGTTTTTGTCAGTTAAATGAAGCAAATGAACCTATTAATAAAATGGAAATAAGCAGTCTATCAAATGGCACCTTACAAATATAAACATTTTATATATATATAAAAATTCAAGTTTATAAAACAGATGAAATAGAGCGGGCAACCATTTAGATTACTTCAAATTTACAAAGGTGTTATATTGCTAGGTACTTTAAAACAGTCTTACAAAAGCACAAAATTAAGTATCATTAGTGGATTATTAATTTCTTAAAAGGCTGGAACCAAGGAAAATGTCTAACTACTATGAACTGAAGAGTAAACATTTCATGCCGTTAGTTCTATTCTTTCTCCTCACTTTCAGTACTGAATTTACTGATTAAATATTGTTACCAAGTTCAAAACACAATTCACCTCACCAAACCTTTTCTCTCTCCTCCTAAAACAATTAACATTCCTCCTCTTCCATGATTCCCTATTTCTATTCATGATTCAACCAAGGATCACACCTGGCTCTTCCCTTTACCCTGACCATTCACTTCCATCTGGTTACCAAAGCCCGTCCATTCTTTGTCTCCCTAATCTCATGCTCCCTCCTTGTTTTAAACAGCTACTCTCATAGTCTAATTAATTTCTCTACCTCCAAATTCTCTCCCCTCTATAAAAACCAGATATGACCTATTGCAAACTACAGATATCAAAAGATATCTACCAAATTAAATTCAGGCTTCCTAACTTCATTAACTCTATAATCTGACCTCAATTTTATTTTTCAAACCTTCTAGCTCACTATTCACAGACATTTCAGTTAACTGAACTACCATTTTCTCAATAGGCCTCATATCTGCCTATTTCCATTTGAGGTGCTTTACCTATAAAGCACTCTTCTTCATTCTTTCCTCCTTGAAATACTATCTATTCTTCCAGTTCATATGCTATCTTCCCTTTAGAAACTCATCTACAATCCACTCCATCCACCTAACTTCATTAACTCTATAATCTGACCTCAATTTTATTTTTCAAACCTTCTAGCTCACTATTCACAGACATTTCAGTTAACTGAACTACCATTTTCTCAATAGGCCTCATATCTGCCTATTTCCATTTGAGGTGCTTTACCTATAAAGCACTCTTCTTCATTCTTTCCTCCTTGAAATACTATCTATTCTTCCAGTTCATATGCTATCTTCCCTTTAGAAACTCATCTACAATCCACTCCATCCCAAATGGTTATACTATTCATCTCAACACAGCACTCTGTTTATGCATTTATAACACAGCATATTTTATATGCATTTCTATCTAT
>SJYC01144372.1:0-29460 GCA_006408675.1 Madoqua kirkii | reverse complement strand
AGAACACAAATTTTGGTATATTTAAATAATGAAATGTTAAATAATCATTAACAACACCCTCACCATAATATCATTTTAAAATGGTATTTTAAAACCACAGAGAAATTGTTACTCAATTACTACTGAAAAATAGTTGAGAAACAAGAACATATTCCTAGTCCATAATCAGAAATATGTTAATATATGAAAACAGAAAAGCTGTCAAATGACAGCAGTATTTATCTGTGCATGACAGCATTATGGTTGATTTTTATCTTCCCTATATCTTCTGATTTCACTACCAAGAATATGTAATAAAACCATCAAAAACTAAAAATGTCTTATTTCAAAACACTGACACCCCAGCCAAAGAATAAAATGAGACTAAACTTAGATATTAATAAAGAAATAGGTATTTTACGGAGAAGACGAGGCACCTCACTCCAATACTCTTGCCTGGAAAATCCCATGCACGCAGGAGCCCAGTAGGCTGCAGTCCATGGGGTTGCGAAGACTCGGACGCAACTGAGCTACTTCACTTTCACTTTTCACTTTCCTGCACTGCAGAAGGAAACGGCAACCCACTCTAGTGTTCTTGCCTGGAGAATCCCAGGGATTCTGGTGGCCTGCTGTCTATGGGGTCACACAACTGAGGCGACTTGGCAGCAGCAGCAAGGTATTTTAAAGTAATGTGAAAAACACATTACTAAAGGATTACAGAATGTTTTCTTCATGACCTAGAGAAGCTGAAATAAAATTCTGCAGTGCTAGAACTGAAGAGAAATGAGTAATTAATTCATGTAAACAAAACATTTTGGCTTAAAGAATGCCATCAAAATGCAAGAAATTTTCCTTTTAACCAAATTAACTCCAATAATACAATTATACTCAGCACAGATTTTTCTTGCATGTAAAGTAACCATAACGATTCATGAAGATATAATTACTGCCCTTTAAATTCCATCAGCATGGAAAAAACATCCATAGAAACTGAAAGGAGAAAACCATGGGCTCTTTAATATGGTTTATTTATTAATGATTTCTACTTAACTAACACAATCCTAGTCCAAAGAAACCCTATACCAATGGCTGAATACACCTCCTCCATTGTTTTAATATGTATGTCACATATCTGATACACCTTTTGTCTAGGAAAATTTAGTATCTATGAAGTGAGACTTCATTTCTTCAAAACAATTTTAAAAATACATGAGGTTTGTGAAAAATGACCTTTAACAACAGTGTTACATTCATATGACATATTGGGGACAGAGAACCCAAAGAATACAATCGGCCCTCCTTTTCCATGAGTTCCTTATCTCAGCATTCAACCAACATGTAGATGGAAAACACAGCCGACCCTTAAACAACACGTGTTTGAACTGCACAGATTCACTTAAACATGAGTTTACTTCAATAAATACTTGTATTTTCACTTTACAGATCTTTAAGTGTAGGGAAAAGTTTATGTTCAATTAGAGATCACAATATGTGGAATCATAAAACTAGGGTTTGAGTTCTAATTCTATCCAAATTGTTTTTGCTTCTTGCCCTTGGGTGAGTCTCTTCAATTTCTGTTTTTAAGGTAGAGATAACAGTATGGGGATTTTCAACTGCATGGAAGATCAGTATACCTAACACTGAAGTTGTTCAAGGGTCAACTACATTTGGGGGGAAAAAAATTCCAGAAACTTCCAAAAAGCAAAACTTGAATTTGCCATACCAACAGTTATTTACATATCATTTACATTGTATTTATAACTATTTACATTGTACTAGATACTATAATCCAAAAATGATTTAAAGTATATGCAAAGGTTGTATGCAAACAGCAGCACCAGCATGCCATTTTATATAAGGGACTTGAGCATCCATAGATTTTGGTATCTGCAAGGGTGCTGGAACCAATCCTCCATGGATACTAAGACACAGACTGTACTTATTCAAAGGCAATGGAAACTAGACCACCTCGGCTGCCATCTGTAACAAGAATCCTTAGTAACTGCTCAAACTGTGAAACTGAAATCTTCCATACTCCTGCTCTTTTAAGAAAAATATGTGGCTCCATTTCCAATCAGATAAAAACACTAACATACCAAACACAAAGACAAAATCATTGGTTCCAAATCATTTTAAAAAGCTTCTATTTGTTAGACTGCTCAGATTAGGCATCTACTACTATTACTGCTTCTGTACTGGTTAATGGATTTATAAGGCATTCTCCAAGCCAATGCATCCTACAGAGAGATACCATGGCAGACTTGATACAATATAATTAACCCAAAGTTCCAATGTTAACCACCAAGTCTGTTGTGCCAGGCAGTTACTATGGACCTTGGATAGTAGCACAGCATAGCATTAGCACAAAGGGATACAGGATATGATATATAACAGAACAAAGAGAAAGAACTGGGTGTTACCATAGTTAAGTTTTTGTTCCCTGGTTTAAATATTCTTCATACCACACATGGTTATAAGAAGTACCAAAGTGGTATCACAATGCAAGCATCTCGGTAAAATGATGATTCATTTCAATAAGCCATCAGCAGAATGGCCAAAAAAACAAAAAACAACAATCTGTGCATTAGAATTTGATCTGCCTCAAATAGAATATACTATTGTAAATAATTTTAAACATAAGCACAATTTAGTGAATAAGGTAGGAGACTGGGAGACTTAAATTTTCAGATTCCATTTATAGCTTTTCACCAGTCACCTGCTGTTTTGACAAGTTACTTACCAACTTGTGCTGCCATTTCTCCGTAAATTTATCCCCTAAGATGAGGATAATTCTTGCAAACTGTGTCACAAGCATTTTGAAAGGAACCATGAGTTATTGTGTAATGCTCTTGAAATTCCTCAGATGTAGGGTCCTACACAAAGTAAAGTATTATTATACATCTCTCTAACAGTAGTCAACTGTTTGCATTATGATTTTTTTTCCCTACCCTCAACACTGTGACTCTTGGACACTAACCTTTCTCACAGTAAAGCGTCCAAAGCAAGCCTCCATTCCTGACTCAAGTAATCATTTTTTCAAGTCTTCATATCATCCACATCATTCTCTTCCTTAGAAGGTATTGTGAAAATTGGGAGTTATAAAACAGCTTCTTTGGTATTATATGCTTTGATTCCTTAAGCAATATAGGGGATAATTTGGAATTTTTAATCTACTCTAATGTGAATAATTGTATTTCCCATATTTATACATCTATTTTCCTATATTATTTTTCAAATTTCAACTTTTTTTAAAGGAAGTCATTTATAGATTTATGTTTTATGAACAGAGAAAACAAGTCAGGAAATGAAGAAGCAAGAGAGGCAAGCAAATTACTGCTATATGACCAAAGCGTTTTCATTGCAATGATCAACAGGAGAAATTGCCATTTAGGGACACAAAAAAACAGAATCAATGCTCATAATCTTTTTATCTTCTGTAGAAGTGTTGAGCACAAGCTGTAATAAATTTTCTCATACTACTCAAAATTTCATCTACTGCGGCTTTGCAATGAAGTCAGTCTTTGGTTCAAGAATAAAATATACATATTTGGATTTTTAGTTTGTGTTGACAGAGTATTATATCTGAAACAGAATTCTCACCCTTCTTACAGGGTTCCTAAAATGGCTTCACTTTGAATTTATGCATAGGGAAGGGACCGAAGAGGGATAATAAAACATGATGTCTTCACTGTATAACCTTAGTTATAAAATAGTAACTTTTGAGAGATTTTTTTAAAGCCCTCAGAATTACATTAAAATAATGATGGAAACTAGCTTCCTCCTAGATGAATAAATATTCCTCTACATTCTAACATGGCAGGGGCAAAACTTTGTGGGATAAAGATAAAAACCACAGAATTCAGAGTGGTGTAATATTTGCTAGTCTAGTGATTAAACTCTCTTAACTTCAGTTTCCTCGTCTGAAAAAGGAGGATCATAACACCTATCAGCTGATATGCAAGACTGCTGTGAGGGTTAAAAGAGATACATAATCCATTTGAAAGAACTTTGTACACGATAAAAAGTTAGTAAAACAGTCATTTTAATATAACTATCACATTATTTACAAATTATGGATATAAAAGTTTAGCACTATGTCTAACAGAAAACAAAAATAGGTGTATAAAACATATATTTAGGACCATGGACACGAAGTGTAAAACATATATTTAGGACCATGGACACGAAATCTTATCTATAGCTAGATAGTAAGTAAATAATCTTAATAAGAAAAGTACACTTCCTAAATGTTATCTTAAAATTTCAGAAGCAAATTTAAAAGTACAAAAATAAAACAATCTTACTTAGGTGGACTGACCTAACACTTTGAATATTAAATATACTATCTACCTGTTTAGCTATGAATTAAGGAGGAAATTGAAAGGTTCTAAGTTTTAAAAGGTTTAAAAAAATTCCTATGAAGGAAAAATATATACAAGAAAGTGAAATAGATATACACTCTTCTCTGCAAATAGTTCAGAAAGTAGTAGTGATAGCAAGGAATATGCATATACAAGAGAACAAAGATGAACATGGACTTAAATCTGCATTCTTAGTAAAATAAAGGAAATCAGTGAACTCTCCCCAAGTGGTTACTAGAATGTCCAGAATGGAAACTTCTCCCAACAGGCCACAGGACAAATCTATTTACTACACTATAAGGGTAGAGTCTGCCAGGAGGTTATCATGCCTCTCAAGATTAGCTTATCTATGAATAAGGTCACCTCTTCTTCTTCTACTCCTTAATAGTTAGTATGCTTGTAAAGTGAATTTCTGTAAGAAAACAATTCTTAGTTCTGTTTGTTTTCTTCATGACTCAAGTTTAAGGCTCTGATGAAGTGAATGGTATTTATTATATGGTCCTAAAATTCAACTAGACTCATTCTCTTCCCAGGAGACTTTAAAACAAATAAGAAAACCTCCAAATCTTTTAATTCATTTCTCAAACTCGCAATCGTTTTAAAAATGGTTAGGAAGCACATTTAAATAATTAAGGAATCATTCCAAAGGGAAATAATTTTAGTTAAAAGCATTATTACATTTTCCACCCAAGCCCCTTAAATCAAAACTGATTTAAGGTTAAGTCCCTATTGGAGCAACTACCTCTGTTTGACATTTTACTTTTCCTACCTATGTAACTAGGTACACTTCAATACATCATTTAATTTGACCTTCTAGTAATAAAAGTTTTTCTCAGGATAAAGACTCTCTCCTATAAAGCTAGCTATTTCAGCTCCAGATTTACTTTCTACCTATTTATGTGATCAATCATCGAATTAAACTTAAGACTTCATTTTCCCCAGAAATCTTCAATTCCATCCAATGACATTCCTCATCATTTAAACTTCCTACTATCAAAATATATGCCACGTCATGTAGAATTTCAATTCTCTGTAGTTATTTCATTTACATATGCCTTAATGCCCAACCAAGGCTCTAAATTTTTCGAAGATAAAGTTTATGTATGCCTTTCATTTTTCTATCCCATAGACTGTGACGTACTCTGAACAGTAAGGCAATCCTAAAGAGTATCAAAACTCAGGTAAACCCACCCTCCCAACTTTATATTGCCAAATAATGGTTCCAGGATGAAGCAACAGTGATATAAAGGTCACAATGCAATCATCACAATGTCAACATGACCACAAAGAAGACTATTCTGGCAATTAAGTTTCTCAGAACCTCACCTACAGGGTTAAAAGCTGTTCCAGGTACTAAGTCATTATACTGTTAGCACATGGTGTCTACCACCCTTGTTTTGGACACAGAAGAGATGTTAAAAAACATTTGAAGAATTTAAATCTTAGTAAATTTTAGTAACCATATTGGCAATTTCTACGTGCTAGCTTTGTACTTTCTACTTGCCCTGTAGCCTCTCAGAAATTACTAAAGCAAAACAGAGATATGTTCAGTTACATTTGTGGGGCATGTTAAGTGTAATAGTAACAGTCCCATTACCATGAAAATCTCAACCTGAGGCAGTATTCCAAGCTAAGTAAAAAAGGTAAAGGACTCATCTGCCTCTGAAACAGTGATTACAAATAGGTATCAACAAATTACCACTCATGTTTAACAATATGACAATCTCAATGTCTAAGATTATGAAAATCTGATGATTCCATAGAATATTCTTCACAAGGCAGAGTAGAAGAAAACTACCATTCACCTTGTTTTGCAATAATTAAACCTCTTGTATTAAGCATCACTACCATTCATCCAAAAAAATATTAAATTACAAATTAAAGCAGAAGAAAAGAGATTAAAACTATCAACAAAAAAAAAGATGAAAACTACACAGTAATTTACAAGTTAGAAGAATGAGGTTGGGCATGGTGGTGAAATTATTATGAAAAATGAGTAACATGCTTTAACACCTTTAATATCTTATACCTTCACTAACCTCTTAAAAGACTAACAAGAAAAAAACCACTTAAAGATGTGGTAAAGAAAAATAACTGCCATAGAAAACACTTAGATGCCATTATTGTTAAAGTTAAAATAAACTGTGAATCAGTACAGCTGTAATCTTATCTGAATTTACCATCTTAAGAATTAACTTTTAGTTAACACGACTGAAAAAAAATTCACATATTTCTAAGTGTGGTAATATTTGACTTTAAAATATGTATAACAAGGAAAAAAGAACATGAAATGTGACCAAATTCCTCAAAATTCTCATTATCCTACGAATTATTTTAAATTTGGTTTGTATGGCTACTACATTATCAAGACATCTCATAGACACAAAACTTTCAATAGCTAGTGTTACTACTTGAAAGTAGGAGACTAGGGAAATAAAAAATATGTCAAACTAAATAAAACCGTGTATTTAAAATACAACAGAGAGAACAACAGAATAATTAGGATTATGTTTTAGTCAAATAAAAAGGTTTCCTCTTAAATTTCCCCCCTTTCTGATATACGGAAAGCACACAGTAAATTATACATTTAAAACCTGCTCAGTGTGGCTGAACAGTACTTATAAAAAAGGACCTACATACTGTATATTCTTTATCAATATACTCAGTATCAAAGAAGATCTATAAACTGCAAGGTAGCTTTCTCTATTGTTTTACATCACCAAAATTAATTTCTGAAACCACAGCTTCATACATGATAATAGAAGCAGTTAAAAAAAGAAACGAAGTTCTTAGAAGCATGCAAACTGTAAAGGATATACTTAATGCCTAGTTTGCTTTTAAAGCTTGGTCAAAAAAAACATGAGTTTAGCAAAATTGTTTGACACTTCAAACTTATATATAACTATTAGAGGAGCAAACAAAAAAATTTTCAACTTACCTGGTTTCTTTCTGGATTTTTCATGACCTAGCTGCCCTAGATCATTACATCCACATGTGTACACTGTTCCATCATCCAGAACAAATACAGTATGTCTGAGTCCACATCCTACATCTCGAACCTTTTTATTTACAAAAAAGTCACTTTTTCTGGGCTCTAGTACAATTTCTTCGTCAATTCCACCCAAACCTAGCTGTCCAAAAGAAGCATTTCCCCAGCACAACATGTTTGTGAATCTTCTGGTCTTCCAGCTTCAATAATAAACTCCCTTCTGAAACACTGGCAAGTTGGTGGTGTCCCTATGTCTGAGAAGACAGAAAAGACTTAGTATGACTTCAAAGAAAACAATGTATAATTGCTCTTTCAAGTGCTAGGCTACAATAATCACTTTGCATTAAACATGAAATCTATAATGTGCTACATAAGTATCATTCAGTTTCCAAAGCCAATCAATGGTATATTCTTAAAATTATTATGCAGAAACATTCAGGAAAAATACATCACTTCCCATGACTACAAAACTTTATTATTAATTAGCTCTGATTTTTTGTTATCTTCTGACATACTAACTGAAATACTAAGTATCTTGACGAATTTAGTCTTTTTTTGCTTTTTGCTTTGCTAATTTCAGTGGGAGTAAGATATAAGACATTTGCCCACTGCCCCTAAAATCAGATATATACTCAGTGAAAAACATAAGACTACAGAAACATAAACGCTTGCCATCTCCCTCAAGTCACAGAATAAGTGAATAATTAGACTTTCTAATAATACCTACCTCCACATTAACAGAAAACTGAAGTTCTTATCTGTACTAGGGAAAAAAAACAAACAAACAATAATGGAAACTTTGAGTTTCCCACAATTTAAAAAGATTCTTCCAACTATTCATAGTAAGAAGTCCCAGGGAAAATTATAGTTCTCTAGCTTAAGAAAACCACCTCCAAAGATCATATCTTACAAATCAAAATATTAACACTCTGACCTCACAATTATATTTAAAAACTAAACCAGTGTACCTAATTATAATACAAAAGTATGCAGCTTAAAGATCAAGACTCTCTCCCAAACTCAACATTTTCTATTACGAGTGGTAACCAAGACTGAAAAATATTTCCCCAAGGCAATCTATGTCTATCTATACCCCTGAGACAATTATTTGAAGATAGGGGGAAAAAAACCTGCAAATAACATTGGCACTGTCGATTTTTCAAGAACAGAAATGGGGACTGGGACACAGATAGTCTGATGGCGAAATCTGTAGAACTTTCCAGTACACTGAATATTTCTTCGCTTACATAGACACGGCAACAAAGAGCTCACTTCATTTAAACCTATACAGATTTTTAGACACATCGCCTACTAAATAACACAATTACAGGAAGCCCGTCTTCTTCCCGTTGTAGTCACCCACATTCCTTATACAGAACCTAAGAAGTTTCCAAACCCAACTTTCCTACGTTCAGGCTAGCACAAGTGCTGAAGCTGTCTCATTCCATCCATGACCCACCCATTAAGAAAAGTTTCATTTCATTCTTTTGGGGCATCTGAACCCGATAGTTCCAGTGAGTCATGCATTGCCTGATCGGTTTTTGCTGTTTTTTCAAGGAGAGGACAGGAAAATACCCTTAATTTCAGTGCAGAGGTTTATCCATCCTTTTCTTTAAAAAATCAGAGGGGTAATGAGAATGACGTCCTCTCGCCAGCAACAGGTAGGGGAAAGAGAAGCACTTTATTCCCATCATTCCCTGAACATGCACTCAGAAGAGCTCCGGGGAGCCGCGGGAGAGAAATCAACTGCACACACCCAACCTCACGGGCACGGCTACGCAGCCGCCCGCTCGCAGCAGCGCAGAGGCCAGTGGACAAGGCTCCGCGCCTCAGCGGCCCCAGTCCCAAGGAAGCCCTTCCCCAGGGAGGTGCGACATTCCAGCCCCCGGGCCAAGGGGCCCGGCACAGCCCTCGTCCCCCACCCCCACCCCCACCCCGAGGAAACGCTGAGAAAGCACCCAGCGCCAGGCTGGCCTGTATCCGCCCAGCCCGGCCTGGCCCCTCCCTAACGCCGTCACACGCCCCCGAACCCGCCCGGGCAACGACTCACCGGACCCCTCAAGGCAGGGGAAGCCCAGGGCGGCTGGGGGCGGCGCCTCCCCCGAGAGCGAGGCAGCGCGGCAGCTGAGGCTGGTCTCCAGCTCCTGGACCCTCCTCCTTCAGCCAGTGGCGGCGAAGACCAGCGCTCCTCCGGCGTCGGCGAAGGTGCTCCTCTGCTCCTCTCTTCGGCTCCTGTGAAACTTTACCAGGCTCCTCAGAGAAAAGCAGCGCCACTGCTGTCCAGTCCAGAGCCAGCCGTCAGCTACCCGGATGGAGCGGGAGGGGAAGGACGGGAGGAGAGAGAAGCGGAGAGCACTAGGGGTGGGGAGACCTAGGGGAGAGACTGGGGAGGAGAAGGGAGAGGGGGAGGTGGTAACGCGGGGGAGGGGGAGGGGCTGGCCGGAAGTGAGTCGCAGAGCACGCGCGCGAGCCCGCCCACTTCCCGGCCCGCGCGCCTGCGCCGGAATCCTCCCAGGGCACACTGACCCAGGCGCCTGCGTAGTGTGCTGTTTCGCGTTGCCTTTGGAGGAAAATGCCAAATGTAGAAGTTGGGGTTTGCAAGACTAGCGGAGGCGTTTGATGTGTCTTGTAACAGCGTTTCAGCGTGCACAAGGACCTTTTAGTGACGAGATTTCTTCGTTTTTTGGCTAGGTTGTCTTTTTCCCTATTGGTTCCAGTCTATTTTATTCCACCTTTCTCCAAGGGGAATTTGAAGTCGCAGAAAAAACATCGCAAACATGTAAATAAAGGCTGGTGAAGTCTTTTATTTTATTCCTTAGCCTCACAGGGAGCTAATCTGAGCATACCAGATGTATTCACAGCAATGGTGGCGCCTATTGACATTAAATATCAACACAAGTTCATGCTCCCGATAAAATGTTGGCTGCCATCACTTTCAGCACTCTTTCTTGAAGATAAACATATTATGCAGGGCCTCTTTCATTCAGAGAAAATTAAGTAATGTGTGTGGCTGGAGTTCCAGCCTCACATAAACAAACTGCATTTCCTAGACCAGTCAAGGGGAGAAACTTGAAACAAGGCACTCTTGAAATTTTATGTCACACTTTTCTAGTACCTTGACTTCAGAATGGTGAGATCCTTGGAAAAATTTCACAGTAAGCCATTATTTCTTTATCGCATTGAAAAATATATCACAGATTGGAAAGTGTCTGTGCTAGACTATGTATGTATATTATTAGTTCCTTAGGGTTGCTATAACACAATACCACAAACTGGATTTCTGCTTCCTTAAACAACAAATGTATTGTCTCACAGTTGTGGAAGCCAGAAGTCTGAACTCAAAATGGCAGCAGGGCTGGCTGTCTCCTGGGATCTCAGAGAATTTTCTCCATACTCATCTCCTAGAGATGGTTGCTGACAGTTCTTGGCACTTTTTGGCTTGTAGAGGTAACACACGAATTCCTGCCTCCATCTCCACATGATTTTCTTCTCTGTGCCTCTGTGTCCTTCCCTCTTATAAGGAAATCAGTCATTGGATTAACTCCCACCTTAATCGATTGTGACCTCTTTTTTAACTGCATTGCATCTGCAATGACCCTATTTCCAAATAAGGTCACATCCTCAAGTACTGGAAGTGAGAACTTGAATTGTCTCTGGGCAACCCAATTCAATCCACAACCTTATTTCTGTATGTTACAGAAATAAGAGTAAAAATTATAAGGTACTTAAGCAAAGAAAGCATAATTTCAATGTTGGGAGTGGTGGTGATGCTCATGAAACATACTTAATTCTTATTCTGATAGCTTCATTGCCCTTGTAGGGCTTTTGTTGTCTTTTACCCTTCAGGACTTTATGTCTCAGAATGTATCATTAAAGGGGAAGTTGTGGGTTTTGAGTCTTCAAGGTAAGTAACAGATAGTGCAACAAATATACACTAAATATGAATGTTAATATGATAAGAGTATTCTTTTACCTTTTAAACATTCCAGTGAGTATTCCTAATGAGTGAAAACAATTTCCAGGAGCTCCAGTAGATGAGAGCACCAGGAGCTTCTTCAAAGTTTTGTCTGGTCACAAAATTAGAAAAGGAACATATGGAGGGGGGAGGGATAGTTAGGGAGTTTGGGATGATCATGTACACACTGCTGTATTTAAAATGGATAACCAACAAGGACCTATTGTATACCACATGGAACTCTGCTCAAGGTTATGTGAGCTTGGATGGAAGTGGGGCTTGGGGGAGAATGGATATATGTATGGAATACATGTGTATGTATGGCCAAGTTCTTCCTTGTTCATCTGAAACTACCACAAATTGTTAATTGGCTATACCTACCCCCAGTACCAAATAAGAAGTTCAAAGTGGGGGGGGGTGGTCTGGGGAGGTGCCACATACCATTTCACATCAGCACACATAATGTCAGGAAGAACTATACAGCTAGATGCAAGGGGACTAGGAAACATAACCTCTGCTGAGTTTCAGGTACTACTTTATACCAGAGAAGCAAACACAAATTAGTGTACAGCTATCTCTGCTACGTGGATACATCTCTTCAATATTTTACAATATAGATCTTGCTTGTAGAAAGTGGAATAGACTTTTGTAGATATCCCTTTTAACCTTATACATCTATGAAACTGTGAGGTAAGATATCAGAAAAAAGGCTATGATTACCTTTCAAGTGAAATAAGCATAGGGTCAGAAGATTATTAGGATAATATAAATTTGTTGTATAAAAGCATCATGAGTAACTGATTATGAGTAAGTATGGCCTGTGGTGCTGGTTTGTCTGGATTCAGAGCCTGAACCTACCGGTCACTCAGACTTCCGTCCTTCTATCCTCCCAAAGATACCTACAGACATTTACTAATGGTCTGTTTTACAGAAAATTACTTTTCAGTCACAGTTTCTATGAATGGGGGAAATTAATAATCCTTCTCACTAGGTTGTGGGAATTTAATAAGATAATATGTACAATACCTTGAACTTGGCCAGTGTTTTGTAAACGTCAGCTTTACTATTACTAATATTACCTCTCCTGAACTACCAGTAGTAAGAGAACATTTGGGAAAGCATTCCATATCACAATGATATAATTTTAATATAGAATAAAAGTAAAATATGTTTTACCTCTTGTGTTATTTTCACTTAAAAAAATGCTCAGACTGTTGAGAAATAGGTGTTCATTCTGTCCCACTCTTTCCCTTGCTCCCTTCCATCTAGCCACATTGCTTGTGCTGTATACCACCTGACCTCCTTCATTCAATTCTGCAGTCATGTTCAGTTCAGTTCAGTTGCTCAGTCGTGTCCAACTCTTTGTGACCCCATGAATCGCAGCACGCCAGGCCTCCCTGTCCATCACCAACCCCCGGAGTTCACTGAGACTCACGCCCATCGAGTCCGTGATGCCATCCAGCCATCTCATCCTCTGTCGTCTCCTTCTCCTCCTGCCCTCAATCCCTCCCAGCATCGGGGTCTTTTCCAATGAGTCAACTCTTTGCATGAGGTGGCCAAAGTACTGGAGTTTCAGCTTTAGCATCATTCCTTCCAAAGAACACCAGGGCTTATCTCCTTTAGAATGGATTGGTTGGATCTCCTTGCAGTCCAAGGGACTCTCAAGAGTCTTCTCCAACACCACAGTTCAAAAGTATCAATTCTTCAGCGCTCAGCATTCTTTACAGTCCAACTCTCACATCCATACATGATCACTGGAAAAACCATAGCCTTGACTAGACGGACCTTAGTGGGCAAAGTAATGTCTCTGCTTTTGAATATGCTATCTAGGTTGGTCATAACTTTCCTTCCAAGGAGTAAGTTACCTCCTCAGTCTTCCCTGATCACCCTACCCAAGAAACCAGCCCCTCACTTTCTGTAACTTACCCTGCTTTATTTATGTCTATTATCACTACCTGATATTTATGTGTATAATACATAAATGTATATTATACTTATTATATTATATATGGCATGTATAGACTGTGCTCTGTAACAAGAGAAGCCACCACAAAGAGAGGCCTGTGCACCACAACAAGGAGTAGCCTCGGCTCACCACCAAAGATAAAAATTAATAAATTAAAACATACTTGAGAACAGAATTAACAGAGTTGGGATGGATGGTTTGCCAGGGATCAGAGAATGGGAGGAGTACTGAGCCACCAGGAGCTTTCTGACTTGAGGACATTTACCACAATGAGGATGGCTGATGAGGGAAGAAGAACAAATTTTGACTAGGAAAAATAAAGTGATCTTTTTTAGCCTTAAGTCTGAAAAATCAAGAGTGTGTTTCTATATTAGTTTCCTAGGGCTGCCATAGCAAAAATCCCACAGACTGGGTGGCTTAAACAACAAAAATTGATTTTCTCACAATTCTAGGCTACAAGTTAGATATCAAGGTCTTGGCAAGTTTCTTCTGAGGTCTCACTTCTTGACTTACAGATGGCTACCTTCTCCCTGGGTGTTCACGTGGCCGTTCCTCCCTCTGTGCATTCTCTCTGTCCTAGTCTCTTCTCATAGAAGCACCCGGTGTAATGGGTTGGGACCCACTTGTTTTACCTTAATTACCTCTTTAAAGCCCTATCTCCAAATACAGTCACATTCTGACTTACTGGAGATTAGAATTTCAGCATATGAATTGGGGGGAGAAGGGGGACGGAATTCAGCCCAGAAATTTTTTTCTTCCTTCTGAATTGCATTTTAAAAGTCCTTTTAATGTTGTCTTACTGGGTATGGACCTGGCCCTGTAATGAGTGAGATGAAAGAAAGAATTCTCTTCTGCCACATAATGAGAAAGCACAGAAGAAATTTGCTCTTTTTAATAAATGAAAGCAAAACAGTTTTCTTGATAATATTATATGTTATATGCCACTTAACAACATGAAGAATAATTCTAGATATTTATTATAGACTCCTTCTCAACTTTCACTCTCACATTTATACGAATCTCATTTCCTGCTCTAAATTTACATTCTGACTCCAATTTCCTTCTCAGTATCTCAGGGTGAAACAGTAGTAATGATCATATTATAACGACCTGAAACATTTTTTAAATGCTTTCTTTTATAATTCTCTATAATTTCTTTCTGTTTTCTATCCCCTTATTACAAGAATTCAGCTGGCATTCAAACAGGCATAAGCCTGAAAAAAATCACATGTAATGTGGCTATTGACCAGTATGTGGGGATGTGTCCATGCCTTTGAAATTACAGCATGATTATTCCAGTTACTATACTTTCTAAACAGAGAGAAGGCTCAAAATGACGGTACTGATTTGTGGGGTTTTTTTTTCTTTTTGTGCAGTGTGGGCAGTAAAAAAATAAAAACTTTTTATTGTTGTATGATAAACTATGCTTTTAAATTAATTTTATCCCACAGCAATAAGATGAGAATTCTGTAAGTTGTAATTAATAATGAGCATCCAGTATTCTTGCCTGGAGAATCCCATGGGCAGAGAAGCCTAGTAGGTTACAGTCTATGGGGTCGCAAAGATTAGGACGTGACTGGGCGACTTTACATCGCATCACATCATCACATCACAAAAGAAATATGGTATTAGGTATAGAATCTATATATATATGAATCTTTTAAGTCTATCTGTTTTTCTTTTAAAGGAAACAATTAAAATAGCAACAAAGAGAAGAAATCTCAACTATTAATGAGCTTAACGGTCAAACTTTGAGTTGCAAATCAAGCTGTTTTGCTGCTACTGATTTCAAAGGGTCTTATAAAGATATTTGAGGTTGAAAAGTTCTAATTCAGCTAGCAGAAATATGAAATCTGGAAAGTCTGCTTTATTTTCTCCCTTGTCCAGGTTCCATACCAAAGTAAATCAGCAATATAACCCTCATCACACCAAAGAGTGAGACTGTACATATCTTTGTATCAGTTCAATTCAGTCATTCAGTCACGTCCGACTCTTTGCGACCCCATGAACTGCAGCATGCCAGGCCTCCCTGTCCATCACCAACTCCCGGAGTTCACTCAGACTCACGTCCATCGAGTCAGTGATGCCATCCAGCCATCTCATCCTTTGTTGTCCCCTTCTCCTCCTGCCCCCAACCCCTCCCAGCATCAGAGTCTTTTCCAATGAGTCAACTCTTCACATGAGGTGGCCAAAGTATTGGAGTTTCAGCTTCAGCATCATTTCTTCCAAAGAAATCCTAGGGCTGATCTTCAGAATGAACTAGTCGGATCTCCTTGCAGTCCAAGGGACTCTCAAGAGTCTTCTCCAACACCACAGTTCAAAAGCATCAATTCTTTAGCACTCAGCTTTCTTCACAGTCCAACTCTCACATCCATACATGACCGCTGGAAAAACCATAGCCTTGACTAGAAGGACCTTAGTCAGCAAAGTAATGTCTCTGCTTTTCAACATGCTATCTAGGTTGGTCATAACTTTTCTTCCAAGGAGTAAGCGTCTTTTAATTTCATGGCTGTGGTCACCACATGCAATGATTTTGGAGCCCCAAAAGATAAAGTCTGACACTGTTTCCACTGTTTCCCCGTCTATTTCCCATGAAGTGATGGGACCAGATGCCATGATCTTTATTTTCTGACTGTTGAGCTTTAAGCCAACTTTTTCATTCTCCACTTTCACTTTCATCAAGAGGCTGTTTAGTTCCTCTTCACTTTCTGCCATAAGGGTGGTATCATCTGCGTATCTGGGGTTATTGATATTTCTCCCAGCAATCTTGATTCCAGCTTGTGCTTCTTCCAGCCCAGCATTTCTCATGATGTACTCTGCATACACAAACATAAATATATGCACACACACATATATATGTATATTGTTAAGTGGAATGCTTTACAGCCTTCAAATAGGATCAGGACTAAAACTAATGGTACCTACAGGTTTTAGTCAAATTAACAGTACTAATTCTTTTTTAGACATCAACCACAGTATGAGTATGCTCATCTATAGAATCCTTTATTAATAACTTGTGAACTAAGGATATAAAGGAAACAAACTTGCTGTGCATCTTATTCAATTATCAGTTTTTACACGGGAAATTGACAATGTGTTTGGGTTTTTTGGGGGGGCCTCATGGCATGCAAGAGCTTAGGTCCCTGTCCAGGGATCAAACCAGCGCTCCTACAATGGAAGCACAGAGTCCTAACCACTGGACCGCCAGGGGATTCCCGACAACACGTGGCCACAAAAGTAAGGAGATAGAAAAGCTCTTTAAACTCCATTCCCTCTTCCTCTACCTCCCGGAACTCCTGTGCTCTAGAACCAACTTTTATACTTATTGATTGCAAATTTTTTAAAAAATGTATACTACTACTCATGCTTCTTTTGGAAAAATGAAATACATTGTCAAAATAACTGGCATTTAGAAATAGATAATACACAGACATTTTTATGGACAGGTTTTCATTAGGGTTTGACAATGTATTTTTATATGCTCAGTGTAAGATCTGATAGCCTGAAGGAACAGTTGAGCAGTAGTGACTAGGAAGGACAGAGTGTTCCTAGAAGACAAATTATAGTTGCCACCTCCACATTGCCTGAATACAGTTTAACCACATTAAAATGACAGAAATGTTTGCCCAAGAAAAATGCCGTGCAGTTCAAACTGCTATTTTACTTTAAAAGAGAGAGAGGGAAGAGAAAAATTACTCTTTGTCAACATAGGGATATTAAGAGGTGAACCAAAGGATTCTGCACTGCTCACTTTCAACAAACTTCATCTGTTCAATCTTTAAAAGGAAGCTTTACCCAGCAAGCTAACTTCCAAAGAGTGTCTTTCAAACTGCTCCCATTTGCAAGCGTTCAGAGTGTTGACCATAAAATAGAAATAGTATGAGTTGGTAAATGTTAGAATTTATTCATAGTTTGGAAAGCATTTTTTTAAAATATTGCATCATCAGAGAAGAAAATTATACACTGAATCTACAGTAAGGATGAAACATCTTATCATCCTTTTCCTAGTTACAAATAGGGAAACTGAATAAGATGGTTTCTTTCATTTAACATAAAACTATTTTGTTTAAAATTAAATGTGCTTTGTATGGGAAATTCTCATTTAAAAAATTAAAATAGATTTTATCTCAGCAAGATCCTCTATGACCCACCTCCTAGAGTAATGGAAATAAAAACAAAAATAAACAAGTGAGACTTAGTTAAAGTTAGAAGCTTTTGCACAGCAAAGGAAACTATAAGCAAGGTGAAACAACAAACCTCAGAATAGAAGAAAACAATAGCAAATGAAACAACTGACAAAGGATTAATTTTCAAAATATACAAGCAGTCCATGCAACTCAATATCAGAAAAACAACTTAATCAAGAAGTGAGCAGAAGATCTAAACAGACATTTATCCAAAGAAGACATACAGATGGCTAATAAGCACATGAAAAGATGCTTAACATTGCTCATTATTGAAGTGAAGTCTCTCAGTCATGTCCGACTCTTTGCGACTCCATGGACTGTAGCCTACCAGGCTCCTCCATCCATGGGATTTTCCAGGCAAGAGTACTGGAGTAAGTTGCCATTTCCTTCTCCAGAGAATCTTACCAACCCAGGGATCAAACCAGGTCTGCCGCATTGTAGACAGACGCTTGACTGCCTGAGCCACCAGGGAAAGTCTTTAGAAATGCAAATCGAAACTACAATGATATATCTATCGCCTCACACTGGTCAGAATGGCCATCATCCAAAAAATCTACAAACAATAAATGCTGGAGAGGATGTGGATAAATAGGTACCCTCTTGCATGCCTGAGCCACCAGGGAAAGTCTTTAGAAATGCAAATCGAAACTACAATGATATATCTATCGCCTTACACTGGTCAGAATGGCCATCATCCAAAAAATCTACAAACAATAAATGCTGGAGAGGATGTGGATAAATAGGTACCCTCTTGCAGTGTTGTTGAGAGTGTCAATTGACACGGTCACTATTGAGAATAGTATGGAGATTTCTTTAAAAACTAGAAATAAATCTACCATATGACCCAGCAGTCCCACTACTGGGCATATACCCTTGAGGAAACCATAACTGAAAAAGACTCATGTACCCCAGTGTTCTTTGCAGCACTATTTACAATAGCTAGGACATGGAAATAACCTAGATGTTGATCGACAGATAAATGGATAAAGAAGTTGTGGTACACATATACAATGGAGTATTACTCAGCCATAGAAAGGAACACATTTGAGTCAGTTCTAATGAGGTAGATGAACTTAGGGTCTATTATACAGAGTGAAGTAAGTCAGAAAGAGAAAAATAAATATCATATATTAACACATATATGTGGAATCGAGATGGTACTGATGAACCTATTTGCAGGGAGCAATGAGATGCAGACAGAGAACAGACTTGTGGACACAGGGGTTGGGGAAGGAGAGGGTGAGATGAATAGAGAAAGTAGCATGGGAACATACACACTACCACATGGAAAATAGATAGCCAGTAGGAATTAACTGTGTGACTCAGGAGCTCAAATAGGTCCTCTGTGACAACTTCAAGGGGTGGGATGGGGTGGGAGGTGGGAGGGTGGTTGAGAGGAAAGGGACATATGTATACCTATGGCTGATTCATGTTGATGTATGGCAGACACCAACACAATATTGTAAAGCAATTATCTTTCAATTAACAATAAAATTTTTGATAAGAAAAAATTAAAATAGATTTTAAAATATTAATGATTGTTGTTAATAATTTAAACAATTTGGTAAAATATAAAGAAGAAAATATCAGAAATACCACCTCAGGTGATAGACACTGATAATATTTATTGAACATCACTGTGATGTTTTTTCATCTTCCTAAGTATGTTGCACAGACATAGAAATTGGTAAGTTAACCCAAAGGATCTTGGACTTTTATAAACTATTTTTATCCAACAACATGGCAAGGACCTCCTTCCAAATATGAGGAGCTTCGTTATGTTCATATAGATGACATGTAAAGACCATGAACTTCTACAGGGCCAATTATCCACATATATAAATAAGTAATGGATATGTTAATGTTCATTCTTAATCTGTTCAAGTAGAGTAAAATCTTAAGTTGCATGTATTTAGGTGTGTCTTATTGTATTAATAAGCATCATCTGAGCCTTGATTGCCTAAAATGGTTTCTCCAGGTTCTTCAATCTCTCTGGCTCCACAAAGGAGCAAAATGCTCACATTTGACTTGTGACTTGTTAGTCGCTCAGCAGTGTCCGACTCTTTCCAGTCCCATGGGCTATAGTCCACCAGGCTCCTATGTTCATGGGATTCTCTCGGCAAGAATACTGGAGTGGGTTGCCATTCCCTTCTCCAGGGAAACTTCCCAACCCAGAGACTGAACTGAGTTCTCCCACGTAGCAGGCAGATCCTTACCGTCAGCCACCAGGAAAGTTACTTAGAGGGATATAGAAAATGCTCAGGATATAGAAAGGAGAAACTTGAGATGCTGTTTAGCATATCCATTTTGCCCATTGAATTTGTATATTTATTCTTAGGTAATGAACAATTTGTTTGATTATACCTATAACATATATGAAGATATAATTTTTATTCATTGTATAAAAACTAAGCCCTCCTCTTTGAATCTGTCTATATACTGAAATATCTTAGGAGCTCTTGAGGACAGGGACTCTGCTTTATTAATTTTTTATTCTCAAATCTTAACAGAGATCATGGAACACAGTGGAAGTTTGATAGATCTGTCATCAAAATTACATAAATGAAATCCAGACGAGCTTTGCACATCACTGTCTCCTTGACTTAATATCTTATTCACAGTAGAAACTTAGTGAATGTTTGTTAGATAAACATGATGTGGAAATCTGGCTACTGGGAAGTACTACTAAAATCTAACATAAAAAATTTTCCTTAGTCCCTAGAATTCAGGTAAATTCAGATTACAGTAAGCATAATTCTGGAAGATATTTTACTGACTACTAAAAAATAGCTCAGTTATACAGAGATGACTTGGGGAGGGGCAGAGAGAAGTTGTAACAAACAAATGAGACTTGGAGGAGAAAATAGCTCCTCTGAGGAGAGCAACATGCTCTGATACCCAAGGCAGCCGCATGAGGAAGCAGCCTAAAATTAGCAGGATGGACAAGCCCGTGGAGGGAAAGCTACAGCAGATTTCCCTGCACTCAACAAGTGAAGTGAAGGACCAGGAGCCCCGGTGGAACCCTCCTTAGCCTGTGGAGATCCGCTACAGTTTGTACCAGGTAAGGCGCTTCTTCAGAACTCACCTTGGGAGGTAAAGCAAGTGATTTCTTAAGGGAAAGTGCAGAAATGGAATGATTTAATACTGCCTACAAGTGACTTAGAAGTAGTAGTAGTATATGTACCACAGCTTTCTTATCCATTCATCTGCTGATGGACATCTAGGTTGTTTCCATATCCTGGCAATTATAAACAATGCTGCAATGAACATTGGGGTACATGTGTCTCAATTCTGGTTTCCTCGGTGTGTATGCCCAGCAGTGGGATTGCTGGGTCATAAGGCAGTTCTATTCGCAATTTTTTAAGGAATCTCCACACTGTTTTCCATAATGGCTGTACTAGTTTGCATTCCCACCAACAGTGTAAGAGGGTTCACTTTTCTCCACACCTTCTCCAGCATTTATTGCTTGTAGATTTTTGGATCGCAGCCATTCTGACTGGCTATTATAAACAATGCTGCAATGAACATTGGGGTACATGTGTCTCTTTCAATTCTGATTTCCTTGGTGTGTATGCCCAGCAGTGGGACTGCTGGATCATAAGGCAATTCTATTTGCAATTTTTAAAGAAATCTCCACACTGTTTTCCATAATGGCTGTACTAGTTTGCGTTCCCACCAACAGTGTAAGAGGGTTCCCTTTTTTCCACATCCTTTCCAGCATTTATCACTTGTAGACTTTTGGATGGCAGCCATTCTGACTGGTGTGAAATGGTACCTCACTGTGGTCTTGATTTGCATTTCTCTGATAATGAGTGATATTGAGCATCTTTTCATGTGTTTGTTAGCCATCCGTATGTCTTCTTTGGAGAAATGCCTATTTAGTTCTTTGGCCCATTTTTTGATTGGATTGTTTATATTTCTGGAGTTGAGCTGCATAAGTTGCTTGTATATTTTTGAGATGAGTTGTTTGTCAGTTGCTTCATTTGCTATTGTTTTCTCCCATTCAGAAGGCTGTCTTTTCACCTTACTTATGGTTTCCTTTGTTGTGCAGAAGCTCTTAATTTTAATTAGATCCCATTTGTTTATTTTTGCTTTTATTTCCAGTATACTGGGAGGTGGATCATAGAGGATCCTGCTGTGATTTATGTCGGAGAGGGGGTGGTTATATTTCTAAGGTGCAACTGGTCACAGCCCCCTCTATGGACAAGGACACCATGAAGCATGGCCAGGCATCAGCATGGAACAGGATTCTATGTACCCCAGGGAATCCCCCCAACAATTTTCCATTACCTATTTACTGCCACAGCTTCAGGGCACAGGGAAGCATTTAAGAGGCTTTGTGGGGTGTTTTGTTTTGTTTGAGGATGAATAAATGAATCACCTAGGGCCTGATGCTTTCTAATTATAAACAGCTGTAGTGACTTCGGGCCCTCCCATTAGATTTCCTAAAATAAAGGCAGAGATTTCCTTTTGAAGTTTGCTGCCAGAATTACCAGGACTTCTCTTCATTGGCCATCTTGCATTAGGTGAAAGCCAATAAAAGAACAGTTATTCTACTCATTGCCACAGAAATATCACACCTTCAACATTATAATGAGTTTGGAGAAAACAAGGGATGACAAACACACATGATATAAGTGGTCAAAACACAAATCCTCTTTTGTGTTGCCAACTTATGAAGGCTTTATAAAGCCTGGAACTGTACTTTGCTTTCTTGCATGTATGCTCAGTTGCTCAGTCTTGTCGGGCTCTTTGTGACCCCACGGACTGTAGCCCGCCAGGCTCCTCTGTCCATGGGATTTTCCAGCAAGAACAGTGGAGTGGGTTGCCATACCCTCCTCTAGGGGGTCTCTTGGATCCGAGGATCGAACCCTCATCTCCTGCATTGCAGGCAGATTATTTACCCACTGAGCTACCCGGGAAGCCCCTTTCCTTTCTTATTACCTTGAAATCTTCCACCCATTTCTCTCAGAATCAGTCTCTGTTTGTCTCTACTGTATCCCTTGTGTCTATAACAATGCCTGAAAGATAGTAGGTGCTCAGAAAACATTTAGAGACTTCCTGTGTTACAGTAGTAACCTCTGGTCTCCATCATTGCTCCCCATCTGATCCACCTTGAGCAACACCCTTCAAAACTCACTGAAAGACCAATTTGGTCATGTCCCTCTCCAATCATGAATCAGCCTGCAGGGAAGGAATGGAGACACAGATGTGGAGAACAGACTTGTGGACACAGTGGGGTAAGCTGAGGGTGGGACAAACTGAGAAGGTAACGTTGATAATACTCAATGTACATGGCGATATATATACACACGTGCATGCTGCATAAGTCGCTGCAGTCTTATCTGACTCTTTGTGATTCCTCTAACCATGGGATTCTCCAGGCAATAATACTGGAGTGGGCTGCCATGCCCTCATCCAGGGGATCTTCTCAACTCAGGGATCGAACCTGCATCTCCTGCAGCTCCTGCTTTGCAAGGAGATTCTTACTGCTGAGCCGCTGGGGAAGCCCACTACCATGTGTGACATAGACAACCAGTAGGAAATTGCTATATAACACAGGGAGGGAGGGGATATATATATAATTCTGACTGATTCGCATTGTTAGACAGCAGAAACCAACACAAGACTGTAAAGCAATTATACTCCAATTATAAAAAAAATAAAACTAGAGTGCATTAAAAAAATCAGCAGAAGTTGCTTTTGAAGGCAGCATCCACAGCCAATCCAAGCTCTCAAGCTCTGCTCTATCCATGCTATATCCTACCTCTCTAGTCAATGCTGTCATCACTAACTAAGCTCACACTTTGAGATCCCATCAGGCCTTGCCAAGGTCTATCCCTAACCTCCACCCTCACCAAAATGCAAGCACATCCACATACATCTCCATGACTTCTCACAATTGATCCAGAAGAGCCTACCTTTCCTTCTCTCTCTTAAAATCCCCTATGCTTCAAGGAAGTTCAGATCTTGCTTTGTGAAATGTCTTTTCTTGCTCTGTGTTGGGTTTTCTTTCTCTGAATTCATACGTACTTACTATTTCATTCCTCTCTGTTTCTTCCTGTGGTTTGCCTCTCAACTGGATTCCCTCCTTAATGCTCCCAACAATTTTCCGGTGTCTTAATGTAATTCACCTTAAGGCTGTGAGGCTGTGGAGAAGCCAGAGATCACAGAAGCTGCTTAATAACTGGCGCGAGGCTAATTCAATTCGGCATCCTAATATTGGGTCAGAGGCCCCATATTTCCATGTAAAAGTCACAGAAATGAATCTGAAGGTTTCAGCTGAATCAAAATGAAGGCCTGTGAGCGTATGATTACATGTACATAAATAAATGTATGTTTTTATCCTAAAAGACAGAACTCAGCTTTCTCTCCTGTTCTTCCCTAGGTATTTATGTCTCTTTCTACCTTTTCTGAAAGATTAACCTACTCAACTTCACATTGTTGGGTAGCATATTAACTCAAAGTGTTTAAAACTTTACTGACAGGGACCTGAAATGAACACTGTCCTCAAAATGCTTTATCAGTGATAAAAAATATGATCCAAAGAAAAAGCTTATCTAGGGTACCATCTATAAATATCCATTGTGCTGACGGCTTCCTGAAAAGAAAAAAAAAAACATTTATCTGCTTAGTTGCACTTATTATCCTAATTTTATACATACTCATTTTCTCTTGAATAGGAAAAATATTTCTTGAAGAGTCAACTATTTTCCAAACCATTTGATACTGTTAGTTTGTTCACTGTTCCTGCCACCCCAAGGCAGCTGAAACAAGAATTTAATCACAATTCACCTAGCAGTAAAGAATATGATAACCTTAATGGCAATCCACTCCAGTATTCTTGATTGGAGAACCACATGGACAGAGGAGCCTGGAGGGCTGCTGTCCATGGGGTGGCACAGAGTCAGACACGACTGAAGCAACTTAACATGCATGCTTGCATTGGAGAAGGAAATGGCAACCCCATTTCAATACTCTTGCTTGGAAAATCCCAGGGACAGGGGAGCCTGGTGGGCTGCCCTCTGTGGGGTCACACAGAGTCAGACATGACTAAAGCGACTTAGTAGCAGCAACAGCAGTAGCAGCTAACATAGCACTGTCCAATAGAACTTTCTGTGAGTTGGAAATGCTATATAATTTGCACTGTTGGAGATAGAAGTCATTAGCCATACCTGATTACTGAGCACTGAAGTGTGGCCAGTGGGACTGAACAAATGGAGCTTTCATTTTAGTTAACTGAAACAGCCCAAGTAGCTAGTGACCACCATTTTAGATGTTGTAATTCTAATATAATCAACACTGTTAAGATTATGCATTTACTGAAATTACAAAGGATAAATAAATGACATTCAGGATAAAATGACACATATTTTAAATGTAAATGCCTCTCATACTTGAAGTTTATATCTCTGGGTAAGTAAAAATGAAATGGTATGGACCTAACAGAAGCAGAAGATATTAAGAAAGAGGTGGCAAGAATACACAGAACTAAACAAAAAAGATCTTCATGACCCAGATAACCATAATACTATGATCACTCACCTAGAGCCAGACATCTTGCAATGTGAAGTCAAGTGGGCCTTAGGAAGCATCACTATGAACAAGGCTAGTGGAGGTGATGGCATTCCACTTGAGCTATTTCAAATCCTAAAAGATGCTAGCAAATTTCAAAACTCAGCAGTGGCCACAGTACTGGAAAAGGTCAGTTTTCATTCCAATCCGAAAGAAAGGCAATGCCAAAGAATGCTCAAACTACTACACAACTGCACTCATCTCACACGCTAGCAATGTAATACTCAAAATTCTCCAAGACAGGCTTCAGTAGTATGTGAACTGAGAACTTCCAGATGTTCAAGCTGGATTTAGAAAAGGCAGAGGAACCAGAGATCAAACTGCCAACATCCATTGGATCATAGAAAAAACAAGAGAGTTCCGGGAAAACATCTACTTGTGCTTTATTGATTATACCAAAGCCATTGACTGTGTGGATCACAACAAACTCTGAGAAATCTGTATGCAGGTCAAGAAGCAACAGTTAGAACTAGACATGGAACAACAGACTGGTTCCAAATTGGGAAAGGAGTATGTAGGGCTGTATATTCTGATTCTGTTTATTTAACTTCTATGCAGAGTATATCATGAGAAATGCTGGGCTGGATGAAGCACAAGCTGGAATCAAGATTGCTGTGAGAAATATCAATTACTTCAGATATTCAGATGACCCACCCTTATGGTTGAAAGTGAGGAAGAACTAAAGAGCTTCTTGATGAAAGTGAAAGAGGAGAGTGAAAAAGTTGGCTTAAAACTCAACATTCAAACCTAATATCATGACATCCAGTCCCATAACTTCATGGCAAATAGATGGGGAAACAATGGAAACAGTGACAGATTTTATTCTTTTGGGCTCCAAAATCACTGCAGATGGTGACTGCAGCCACGAGATTAAAAGACACTTGCTCCTTGGAAGAAAAGCTAAGACCAACCTAGGCAGCATATTAAAAAGCAGAGACATTATTTTGACAACAAAGGTCCATCTAGTCAAAGCTATGTTTTTTCCAGTAGTCATGTATGGATGTGAGAGCATGTACACCCAAGGCTGGTTCATGTCAATGTATGGCAAAACCCACTACACTATTGTATAAAGTAATTAGCCTCCCATTAAGATAAATAGATTAATTTTTTTTTAAAATGCTGAGTGCCAAAGAATTGATGCTTCTGTACTGTGGTGTTGGAGAAGACTCTTGAGAGTTCCTTGGATTGCAAGGAGATCCAACCAGTCCATCCTAAAGGAAATCAATCCTGAATATTCATTGGAAAGACTGATGTTGAAGCTGAAAATCCGTTACTTTGGCCACCTGATGTAAAGAACTGATTCCCTGGAAAAGACCCTGATGCTGGGAAAGATTGAAGGCAGGAGGAGAAGGGGACGACAGAGGACAAGATGGTTGGGTGGCATCACCGACTCTATGGACATGAGTTTAAGCAAGCTCAGGGAGGTAGTGAAGGACAGGGAATCCTGGTATTTTGCAATGCATTGGGTCACAAAGGATCGGACATGAGTGAGTGAGTGAACTGAAATAAAGATAAACTCTTGGAAAGAATATTCCCCAGGTGTCAGAAGATGTGTGTTTTCAGGTAGTTGTGTGGCCCTGGGAAAATTGCTTCACATCTTGGGTACTTAATAATTTAGAACGTGTGATTACCTACTTTGAAGTTATTTGATTCTATATTAGTCTCATACTGTTCAAACTACCTTAAGGATATTTTTGAGGCTCAACTGAGAAAAAAAATATGTCAGAACACTTTGCAAATTAAAAAGTGACACACCAAAGCAAGACTACTTAAAAAAAATATGATTCGGGATCACTAGCTCTCAAATTTACTAGGATCTTGATGCTGATTCCCTTGTTCCGAAGATTTTCTGGACCACCACAGAATATATGATGGGATACACAAATAAGAATCTAGAATATGTCAGATCTTGTTTTGTTTGCTCCAAGGAAAAGCAAGTAATGACAAGCATAAAACTCATGATCAGTTCAGTTCAGTTCAGTTGCTCAGTCGAGAGCAGTGTTTCCTCCAACACCATAGTTCAAAAGCATCAATTCTTTGGCACTCAGCTTTCTTCACAGACCAACTCTCACATCCATACATGACTACTGGAAAAACCTTGACTAGATGGACCTTTGTTGGCAAAGTAATGTCTCTGCTTTTCAATATGCTATCTAAACACACAATAACTAGGAATTAAACCCTTTATCTTGCCTGAGTATTTATAAAATACATATCTTTTATTTCTTCATTTATGTGCAAAACCTTAACAAACTTGTCAAATGCTTCAGTTCTCCTCTGGATGGTCCCTATTGAAGGACCGGGTTTGGCAGCCCACTCTAGACTGCACGAAGGACGGTACACAATCTTTACAAACACAGGTGTGCTATCGACAGTCCCACTCAACCAGCCACATTCACGTACTGTCTTCCAGTCGTGGCTCTCTTGCAAATGGCCCACGTATTGACAAGCAGGTCACCGTCCATGTTGCTTCTGCCTTCAGGGTGAGAGCCCACGCATGCCTACTCACTTAATAGTGTCCTACTCTCTGCAGTCCCATAGACTGCAGCCCTCCAGGCTCCTTGGTCCAGTGGATTCTCCAGGCAAGAATACATTTCCTTCTCCAGGGGATCTTCCTGACCCTGGGATCGAATCCAGGTCTCCTGTATTGCAGGTGAATTCTTTACTGTCTGAGCCACCAGGGAAATGCTTAAGAGGATACATTTGTATACAGAAAAAAAAATATGAAACCTTTTTGTATTTCAGATCAGTTCAGTTCAGTTGCTTAGTCATGTCTGACTCTGTAACCCCATGGACTGTAGTGCACCAGGCCTCCCTGGCCATCACCAGCTCCCAGAGCTTACTCAAACTCATGTCCATTGAGTCAGTGATGCACCCAACCACCTCATCCTCTGCCATACCCTTCTCTTCCCAATCTTTCCCAGCACCATGGTCTTTTCTACTGAGTCAGTTCTTCGAGTCAGGTGGCCAAAGTACTGGATTTTCAGCTTCAGCATCAGTCCTTCCAATGAATATTTAGGACTGATTTCTTTTAGGATAGACTGGTTGGATCTCCTTGCAGTCCAAGGGACACTCAAGAATCTTCCCCAACACCACAGTTCAAAAGAATCAATTCTTTGGTGCTCAGCTTTCTTTATAGTCCAACTCTCACATCCATATGTGACTACTGGAAAAACCATAGCTTTGACTAGCTGGATCTTTGTTGGCAAAGTAAAAGTATATTTAGTGTCTATATAAAGAAACTAAGACAAAAATTATGCTGCACAACATTTAATATACATTGGGTAGAGACTGCTAATTACCTACAGCAATATCCATCCTTTCTCACTTAGTTACAAACCCCCAGCTTTTAGTTCAATGTGTCACTTAGGATAAATGTCATTATCTGGTCTTCCTGGAAGCTAAGTTTTGGACACTGTGATGTAATCACAATACTGCTGCTTAAAATGTGACTATAATGGCTAGAGATCCAGCAGCAACCTTATACTATGAAGAAAACCTACATGAGGAAAAAAGTTCTAGAAGAAAAGAGTTTTTTTCACTGACTTTTTGGAGCTACCAAATATTCAACTGTCAAACTCCAGATTTCACATGAAAGAAAAATATAATATCTAGTTTAAGACTCTATTTTTTAAATAATTTTTCTATTGCATACAACTGAATCTAAGCTTAATTGACATATACAGATCAGTTAGTACTGCATTTTATACTCTGCAAATTAATATACATAATATATGCAAGACCTTTTTCTCCAATAGGATGTACAATGAAATAGCATCAAGATTACAGGGCTCAAGAACTGTTACATGCAACTACCACAGTCATCTCTACTTTAAATTAATAGTGTTTAGTGGGTTAAACCATGGGCTTCCCTGGTGGCTCAGCTGGTAAGGAATCCACCTGCAATGCAGGAGACCTGAATTCAATCCTTGGGTTGGGAAGATCCCTGGGAGAAGGGAATGGCTACCCACTCCAGTACTCTAGCCTGGAGAATTCCATGGACTGTATAGTCCATGGGGTCTCAAAAAGTTGGACACAACTGAGCGACTTTCACATAATCACAAATGGGTTACCATAGTTCAGACACTAATTTCACTGCAGCAGATTCTTACTATCTGGAAGCGCTATAGCTATAGATCCTTGGGAAATCTAAAGTTCACAACATATAGATCCCTAGGGGCTCAGAAGGTAAAGAATCCTGCTGCAACACAGGAGACCTGGGTCCAAGCCCTGAATTGGGAAGTTCCTCTAGAGAAGGAAACGGCAACCCACTCCAGTACTCTTGCCTGGAGAATTCCATGGACAGAGGAGCTTGGTGGGCTACAGTCCATAGGGTCACAAAAGAGTCAGACATGACTGAGCAACTAATTTTTCACAAATAAAATTTCTGTCCAGAGGCTCATGGTCTCTGAATATATCTGTCTGTCACACATCACAAAGAAAAACGT
>SJYC01144369.1:0-56404 GCA_006408675.1 Madoqua kirkii | reverse complement strand
GGCCACTCTAAACAGAGATGAATACATTATTAAATAATAAATTACTGAAGAGTAAAACTTTCTTCACATAACCACTATTACACCCATATCTAATGGTGTGTAAACTATACTTAAAAATTACTAAAGGAATTGCACTGTAAAACTATATGTGCCTTTAAGAATGACTTAGAACAACCTTAGTCTATCAAGTGGTTAGGCATAATGCTATAGTGGTCTTTTCATATTGCAAATGAGGTAATAAGAAATAAGTGCCCTGACATTTACTAAAGCTTTTAAAAACAACTGAAATGCCTTCATTGAAATTTTTGTCTTGAAAAAAAAAAAACTTATGTAAAGTTACCATTGGTGACAATTGACTTGTAACAGAAAAGCAGAATTTAATCCACTCCCAAAACCTTACCTCAAACTCTGCATGTTTATGTACATCCTCAGCTCTCTGTCTGTTCAAAATAAACTCAGCTTCATTTGCAACACGAACTATATGGTCCTTCATAGCATGGCATAGCAATCTGAAAAGAAAAATACCTTTGGAATTAATATTAATAACTTTGTACAACAACTTTTTTCAGTAATCAAATTTCAGTATTGTAAATATTAACTATGCATAAATTTTAGGTAACTGTAAATCAGAAAATTTAAAAATATGCTCTTAAACTGTTACAGCAATGCCTCTTAAATATAGTGTTTCTTGTGAACAAATGACTCAGTTAATTTACTAGTTATTAAAGGCAAGAAAAACAAGGATTTTGGACACTTTTAAAATGGTTAAAGCAACATAATTCAGTGACATGAAAGTAAATTTTTACAAAAGACCTGGATAATCATTTGTTAGAAAATCTAGACTGGATTCTTAATTTTAATTAATATAGACACTAGGACTAAATTACATCTAAAATTCACTTACATGCTCAGATCCTTAATTCTAAGATGGAACCTTACTGAAATAAATTCTGAGGAGCAGTGAATTCAAGATAGTTTCTCACTAGCAATCTTACAAAATCTATGTCCGTTCTGACATAAACTTTGTTATCCCATGGTGAGATTTGGGTTAAATTGACTGTCACTCTAGGAACAGCAGGAACTTCCTGGCCATATGACAGAGGCCTCATTTAAGAGGAACACAGGCACATTCCAATGGGAATATTGTCTAGTTTTCAGGATGGATGTTAACAACTTAAGTTACTCAAAGAACACAAGAGTAAGGGGAAATCTACTAGAAGGCACAATATTTGGGGAAAAGTGGCTCAAACAATTCTGTAAATAATGCTGGAGGGCAAACAATCATACAGATAGTCTTAAATTTAATCACTGAGGAAGCTGGGAAAATAAAAGAAGTTAAAGACTAAACTTCGCAACTATTAACTTTTGATGACCTCATTGTTCTATGTTTTATAGATAATCTTCAAAAAAGAAGAGGTTGGAGTCTTTGGTTCAATGGCTTTATCTAGTGCATGAAGGCTGAAGAAAGCCGGGAAGAAATCTAATATGTGTGAATTAGTGCAGATTACATTTAAATAGATTAACAGAAGACAGCAGGAAGGAAGAGACTCAGGGTCTGGCTGGTTAATAGGTATTATACCATCCTTAGGAACAAAACAGTGGATGACCAAAGCCAAGAGGCATGGTGGCAGAGGAGGGGATGGGGTAGGAGAGAGTCATGCCTCAGATACACCAGAGAAACTGTATCGGTTGTCTATCCTCTTCTTCACTGAGGAGTTATACATAAACTAATGCGTGATATGTTTGTGTGTATATTTTTTTAAAGCAGAAATTTATTAAGATCCATTTATATAGTGTTTCACACACAAAGAATTCTCAACATTCAGGCAACCAATACTATTCTCAGAAGTGCATCGAAAGAAGATAGACTTCTTTGACCTCATCCCCTAAAAAGACAATTCTGTTTATACTCCTAAAATTGATGAATTTATTACACCACCTCTCAAGAACAATCCCACTAATCCTAAAGCCTCTGCAGAGGGTGAAGAGAGATTAGCAGAGAACCTTCTCCACAACACGTGCCACAACCAGATGGGTAGTAAAAGACACACAGAAATAGCTTCAAGGAGTGTGTGCCCAATAATGGGGCTGTGAGGAGAGCCTGGGGGCCCTGCTGGGAGCCAGACAATACTGAATGGCTTCCAGGGCCTCTTATTCCTCCTCATCTTCTCATGCAGCCATGGCTCCTGGAGATTTAGGATCTGGGAGGGCATCTGTCACCTTACTAGGTGCTTTGCCTAAAGCCCCTATGGTGATGTTAAATAGAATTCTGTCAATTTCTATTGCTGCTGCTTCTTTCATTTCTTCTTGATTGCCCATGCTTTCAAAAGTGTCCTCCAACATCTTTTCTATGATCCCAGCCTTCATCGTCTCTTTGGACAGGTCCCACATAGTGGCCTGGATTTCCACGATCTTCACAAATGCTGCATGGCCTTCATCACCTCTGTGTTCTTCCACAAGAGAACCAGCCACTCACACAACTGCCGGCTGGTTCTTCAGCCTTGTGAGCACGGAGTTCAGGTGTACTTTGGATGTACCGAGCTTGCTCATGGCCTTCCTTGACCTGAAGCATCTTGGCCAGAACCATGCAGACATCCTTCTAACCCTTTCTGGCAGCATGATTCATAGACTGTCTCACTTTTTCTTCTTCTCTATGAGTATCTCATATCTGCCCGTCAACAACTCTCATTTCTTATCTTTAGTGACCATTCATTGGCCAGCTTTTTGGGCGGCTTCTCCTGAGTTTTTCCAAATAGCTCCATGGCGAACTGAATTGAACTTGCACTTTCCACCTTTCATTCCCTGAGCCCAGGCAGGTCACAGGCAGCTGCTTGGGTGGGGCCACTGAGAGGCATGTGTGATGTTTTATTTCCATGCCTTTACTTATCTGACTCTTTTAAAGGGGAGCTAAAAATCCCCAAATCTAAGATTCGTTTCAGTTCAGTTCAGTTCAGTCGCTCAGTCATGTCCGACTCCTTGCAACTCCATGAATCGCAGCACGCCAGGCCTCCCTGTTCATCACCAACTCCCAGAGTTCACTCAGACTCGCGTCCATCGAGTCCGTGATGACATCCAGCCATCTCATCCTTGGTCGTCCCCTTCTCCTCCTGCCCCCAATCCCTCCCAGGATCAGAGTCTTTTCCAGTGAGTCAACTCTTCGCATGAGGTGGCCAAAGTACTGGAGTTTCAGCTTTAGCATCATTCCTTATAAAGAAATCCCAGGGTTGATCTCCTTCAGAATGGACTGGTTGGATCTCCTTGCAGTCCAAGGAACTCTCAAGAGTCTTCTCCAACACCACACTTCAAAAGCATCAATTCTTCGGTGCTCAGCCTTCTTCACAGTCCAACTCTCACATCCATACATGACCACAGGAAAAACCATAGCCTTGACTAGACGAACCTCAGTTGGCAAAGTAATGTCTCTGCTTTTGAATATACTATCTAGGTTGGTCATAATTTTTCTTCCAAGGAGTAATTCGTTTAGAATCTTCAATTCTATTTCACTTTAGGAAGTTACTCTATTGGCCATAATCAGCTTCACATATTAAATTTTTAAGCTCAAATAATCTACTCTGTGTCACAGTCACAGATAAGAATCCTAAACGTTCTCTCTTCCCTTCCACTTGTCTCTCCCTGGTTACAGGCCAAAAAAAAAAAAAAAAAGACTTCCAACTTCCACTTCTGTGATCCCTCTGTTTTCTCTTAGTCCTTTATCCACTGCTCGATTTATTTCCTTTTTCACTAACTTGGATCTCATGATTCCACATTTTAAGCATCCTCTTGCAACACCTTCACTCAATCTGTGATCTGTGCTACAGCTGCTTAGGAAATACATAACACTAGGTAAAGATGGGGGTATCCCTTCTCAGTCCTACATCTGGACCTCTGAGGAAACTTATGTTGACTTTTCTAAGCTAATTTTATTAAGGCTGTATTCCTCATCATGTGTGGTAAAAGTTAATGATTAGAAAAAAATTTCTTTAAATGCCTGAATCCAAAAAAATCTCCCAGATTTTCTCAAGGAGCTGCATATATGTGTTGACAGCCCTTGAACACTCAACCAGGCAGGATTCAACCCTACCTTTGTGTTTACTTCCTGCTGCCACAGAATCTCAGCATCCATAGGTGAGAGTTTGGAACTTTCTAGAGCATGAAAACTAAGCATGTGCAGGGCCCTTTAGAATTTCAGAAATATGTCTGAGCTTTTCAAAGTGTTGTGTACATTTCACTCCCCTGCTGTTGCTCTCAAGCTTTTTGGTTTGTCTACCATTGGCCTCAACTGTTCTCTATCACCTTAGGCAATGGCAACCTAAGATACTGGCCTATAAATGCCTTCAACAAATGCTCTCAGTAAAGCAGGTTTCTTCTCACACTAGGTCAGTTCCAACTTAGGCAAAATGAATCTTTTAACCTGTTCTCCCAGGGAGTCACTAAACAGATCAAAAGTAAGTGATTAAAATTCTTTGCTAATGATGTCTATTTCCCTCTGGAACAGTGGCTTATAATGTGTGCTTTTTAAATTGTTTCCTTTGAACTGGAAAGCAAAGGTTGGCACTGGGTTTTTAAGTTAAAATGTCACAAAATTACTGCACCATCACACCCTCTAATAGATTTTGAAAATATTTTTGTTGTATACACAATTATTGAGACTTTTTTCTTCAAACACTGAAATATTATGTCTTTATCTTCTAGCTTTCTTTGCTGCTGTCATTCTACTTTCCCCTTTTTCTAAATGATCAGTTCCTTCTTTCTGGGTGCTTGTACCTCTTTATTTTTGGCTTTGCCCAGTTTCAGTACCATGTGTCTAGCCTGGGTTTCTTTTTATTTATCCTACTTGAGGTACACTGTGATTTTCATATTACTATATTTTTATTTTCAATCAGCTTTTTAAAAATTCACAAACATTATCTTTTAAAATATTTCATTTCACCTACTCTGTATTTATTTTTCTTTTTCAATTCTGATGATTTACAAATTAAACTTTCTTATTCTACCTCCACATCTCTTAATATCACTTTCATTTTTCATTTCTGTCTCTTTCTGTATTTTGGGTAAACATCTCAAAATCTATTTTTCAAGTCAGTATAATTCCCTTCATCTTTGTATAATCTGATGAATCATTAATAAACAGAATTTTTCCAAATTGTATTTTTAAAATCTATGAAAATGTTAGTCAGTCAGTAATGTCCAACTCTTTATGATCTCATGGACTGCAGCTTGTCAGGCTCCTCTGTCCATGGGATTCTTCAGGCAAAAGTAGTGGAGTGGGTTGCCATTCCCTTCTCCAGCAGACCTTCTTGACCCAGGGATCAAATCCATGTCTCCTACATTGCAGGGAGACTCTTTACTGTCTGAGCCACCAGGAAAATCTTTAAAAAAAAAAAAAAATATATATATATATATTTATGGATTATCGGGGTTAGAATTATGAAATTCAAGAAATAAAATAGTACAAAATCAAATGAATAAAAAGAGACCATGGGAAGCTTTGAAAAATTGAGAGGTGACAGAATTTAAGGCTTTCCTGAGCAACCAGGAAAGCCATATTCATCCTACCTAGGGCCAGAATGTGAATGTTCTGTAGCAGAAGATAACCCTCAGTGACCCATTCAGCTTTATTCACTCTTCAATCTGTTGAAATCTGACTTTAAGATCATCCTACATTAATCACTAGTCTTGTTAATTCTATTTACTTTTAGTCTGCTTCTTTACTACTTAAACATTGTTTTAATTCGAGCCTAATCATCTGCCATCCAAGTACAATCGCCTCCCAGTTTCTCTGACTCTCAAATCTTCAGTTCCTCTGTTATATTTTCGCTCTGCCACTAGTGTTACTTACACTTCTTGGCTACTTTTATTGACAAGATAATAGTTAAACATTATATACAGACATTGGTCTACTTTTCTAACTTTATCTACCACCTTTTCAGTATATCTTTTCTGTGTTTCAGAGAACATAGTTCTTTTAATGATTCATGCAACTTCAGGATTTCTGTATGTGCCACTCTGTGGAACTCTTACCACTCACTCCTCTGCATACAACTAAGAGACCTTCTCCCAGTTTCTCAGATGTTCTGGGAATTATATTTATCACAGTGTCTTATGGACTTTTCTCCCTCTTTTTTCCTTTTAACAAGTCTCTCTTAAGACTGTGAAGTTCATTAAATGAAGTACAATCCCGTTCATCTCTGTATCCAACATGATTTGCATGGTAGCTGTTGAGAAACATGGACTCACCAATAACATATGACTAAATGGAAAAAATAACTGAGTGAATCCTGAGCAGGTTATGTAGGAAGGAGGGTAAAAGAAGGAATATAATTTTAATGATAAGTTAGTTTAACACTATAAAGTTCTATTATATATTTAGCACATTAAAAAATGGGTAAATAAAAATATCATATAACTTGGTAATTATGGAATATTTTCTTCCTCAGAGTAACTGTACAATATAGGAAGTAAATGACCTGGTCTTCATCTTCTACTCTAAGTTTATTTTTCAAAGGGACTAGAAAAAGAAAACAATTTGTTGAATCCCATTCATTTTTCTTCTAGAATGGAGCTGTCATAGATACAGGAAAGCATTCAGAGAACAAAACAAAGCATTCTCTTCCAAATGGAATACATATCATTATGGCAAGCTCTGTTTACTAGGAATTCTCTAGGTCTATGCAATTTGTTACAATTAAAAAATTTTTTTCATTGATCAGAAGCCCTGAGATCCTGAATTTCAAATATAAATAGTTTCTGTTGTTTTACTGAAAGAAAAAACGTCAACAGAAAAGGCAATATTAGAGATTAGACAAGTAAGTCTTTCATTCTTTATAGATGAATGGGAGAACAGAAGGAAGAACTAGTTTATATTTAAATTCTGATTTTTATTAATGTTATAAATTTGGACAAATAATTTTCCATGTGTCTTAAGTTTTAGTCTTCTGATTAGAAAGTGGGTGTGTACTGTCTCATATATCCTAAAAACTAGAAGAAATAGTGCATGCTCGAGGCGTAAGATTGGATTTTTAGATCCTGATTTAGTCAAGAAGACAGGTCCTTATCAGAAGTGAAGTGGCCACACAGTGTAAGAGCAGATGTAATACCTCTGTGTTAATTTCTCTGGCCCCAGAATTTAAAAAGAAAGGCATAAAGTTTCTGGTGACACTGTAAGGAAAAGTTTGACTGAATCAGAAAAGTTCAATTTCCTTCTGTGATTTTTTTAAAGACTATTACAAAATCTGGGAAAAAATACGATTTTCATTTTTCAATTTAAATAATATAAAGTTCAAAGAAGATTATAATTTTTAAAATAATATTATGTCCATATTTACTTTATTGGATGATAAAAAAACAAAGGTTTTTTTTATTGTTTTAAATCTTATTTTCACAAAAAAAAGCTAGAGTTGATTTTTTTTTTTTAATCCTACATAGTGTGCCTATAACTGTTTAGGCCCTAAAAGAAGCCTTCCCCAATCATTACTGTCTACTGGAACAGATCCTTCTTCTATAGTCAGTGCAGTTTTTATAACATGTTTTTTGCATGACTTATTTATAATGCTTGTGACATTTTGAACTGTTTAATATTTTGTGCATGTAAACTCTAACTTCTCAATTACAAATTACTTTTAGATGAAGACCAGATGTAAAATGTATTTATATCACTGCTAAAACTATTTAACAACTATTTTATAAGCATTTATTCAGTTTTCTTTCCTGTAGGTATGGTAATTATATAGACATTAAGAATGTCAGAAATACCCGTACAGCTATTACACTATTTTTGGTAATTAGAAAATAACTAATCCTTTCAGCTTGGACTGTGACTCTTTATAACACTCATGCTATAAAAAAAGTATTCTGTTTTTCCACACATTGTTCTATAGGGAGCAACTGGGGGTATAAATCGTCTGTGTTCTCACTGTATGAATATGGGAACTAATCAGCCTATAATCAATGCATTGAAGCCATTATCCAGACACCCTGGGGAGAGTTCCTAGACTAAATTAATGGCCAGGCCATGACTATGTGCACGCCTGGTCAGATACTCAGTCATGTCTGATTCTTTGCAACACCATAGACTGTAGACCACGAGGCTCTTTTGTCCATGGAACTATCTATATAGGCAAGAATACTGGAGTAGGTTGCCATTTCCTCTCCCAGGGGGGCATTCTGACCAGGATCGAGCTCACGTCTCCTGCAACTCTCATATGGGCAGGCAGATTCTTTACTACTGAGCCACTTGGGAAACCATGCCATGACTGTTTTTTTTAAATATTGGCTGGCATTTCCTTGCAGTAAGTAAGAACAATAACAACAACAAAAAAATTATGTCTCTAGGAAATAAGGAACAGGAAGAAATATGGCCCTGAAATGACTCTACCAAATAGGGCGCCTTTTCCTTTTCATTGTTTTAAATATAAGAAACCATTTGTGTCTTATGAAATAAACTACTTCAGTTCAGCTCTGTTCAGTCGGTCAGTTGTGTCTGACTCTCTGTGACCCCAAGAATTGCTGCACGCCAGGCTTCCCTGTCCATCACCAACACCCAGAGTTCACTCAAACTCATGTCCATCGAGTCGGTGATGCCATCTAGCCATCTCATGCTTTGTCATCCCCTTCTCCTCCTGCCCTCAATCCCTCCCAGCATCAGAGTCTTTTCCAATGAATTAACTCTTCATATGAGGTGGCCAAAATACTGGAGTTTCAGCTTTAGCATCATTCCTTCAAAAGAATATCCAGGACTGATCTCATTAAGAATGGATTGGTTGGATCTCCTTGCAGTCCAAGGGACTCTCAAGAGTCTTCTCCAACACCACAGTTCAAAAGCATCAATTCTTCGGCACTCAGCTTTCTTCACAGTCCAAATCTCACATCCATACGTGACCACAGGAAAAACCATAGCCTTGACTAAATGGATGTTTGTTGGCAAAGTAATGTCTTTGCTTTTCAATATGCTATCTAGGTTGGTCATAACTTTCCTTCCAAGGAGTAAGCGTGTTTTAATTTCATGGCTGCAAACACCATCTGCAGTGATTTTGGAGCCCCCCAAAATAAAGTCTGACACTGTTTCCACTGTTTTCCCATCTATTTCCCATGAAGTGATGGGACTGGATGCCATGATCTGCATTTTCTGAATGTTGAGCTTTAAGCCAACTTTTTCACTCTCCTCTTGCATTTTCATCAACATATTTTTTAGTTCCTCTTCACTTTCTGCCATAAGGTTGGTGTCATCTGCATATCTGAGTGTATTGACATTTCTCCTGGCAGTCTTGATTCCAGCTTGTGTTTCTTCCAGCCCAGCATTTCTCATGATGTACTCTGCATAGAAGTTAAATAAGCAGGGTGACAATATACAGCCTTGACATATCCCTTTTTCTATTTGGAACCAGTCTGTTGTTCCATGTCCAGATCTAACTGTTGCTTCCTGACCTGCATATAGGTTTCTCAAGAGGCAGGTCAGGTGGACTGGTAGTCCCATCTCTTTCAGGATTTTCCACATTGTCTTGTGACCCATACAGTCAAAGGCTTTGGCATAGTCAATAAAAGAGAAACAGATTTTTTCTGGAACTCTCTTGTTTTTTCCATGATGCAGCAGATTTTGACAATTTGATCTCTGGTTCTTCTGCCTTTTCTAAAACTAGCTTGAACATCGGAAAGTTCATGGTTCACATATTGCTGAAGCCTGGCTTGGAGAATTTTGAGCATGACTTTACTAGCGTGTGAGATGCGTGCAATTGTGCGGTAGTTTGAGCATTCTTTGGCATTGCCTTTCTTTGGGATTGGAATGAAAACTGACCTTTTCCAGTCCTGTGGCCACTGCTGAGTTTTCCAAATTTGCTGGCATATTGAGTGCAGCACTTTCACAGCATCATCTTTCAGGATTTGAAACAGCTCAACTGGAATGCCATCACCTCCACTAGCTTTGTTCATAGTGATGCTTCCTAAGGCCCACTTGACTTCACATTCCAGGATGTCTGGCCCTAGGTGAATGATCACACCATCGTGATTATCTGGGTTGTGAAGATCTTTTTTGTACAGTTCTTCTGTGTATTCTTGCCACCTCTTCTTAATATCTTCTGCTTCTGTTAGGTCCATACCATTTCTGTCCTTTATTGAGCCCATCTTTGCATGAAATGTTCCCTTGGTATCTCTAATTTTCTTGAAGAACTGGAATTCCATCACCTCCACTAGCTTTGTTCGTAGTGATGCTTCCTAAGGCCCACTTGACTTCACATTCCAAGATGTCTGGCTCTAGATGAGTGATCACATCATCATGATTATCTGGGTCTTGAAGATCTTTTTTGTACAGTTCTTCTGTGTATTCTTGCCACCTCTTCTTAATATCTTCTGCTTCTGTTAGGTCCACACCATTTCTGTCCTTTATTGAGCCCATCTTTGCATGAAATGTTCCCTTGGTATATCTAATTTTCTTGAAGAGATCTCTAGTCTTTCCCTTTCTGTTCTTTTCCTCTATTTCTTTGCATTGATCACTAAAGAAGGCTTTCTTATCTCTTCTTGCTATTCTTTGGAACTCTGCATTCAGATGCTTATATCTTTCCTTTTCTCCTTTGTTTTTTGCCTCTCTTCTTTTCACAGCTATTTGTAAGGCTTCCCATGACAGCCATTTTGCTTTTTTGCATTTCTTTTCCATGGGGATGGTCTTGATCCCTGTCTCCTGTACAATGTCACGAACCTCATTCCATAGTTCATCAGGCACTCTATCAGATCTAGGCCCTTAAATCTATTTCTCACTTCCACCATATAATCATAAGGCATTTGATTTAGGTCATACCTGAATGGTCTAGCGGTTTTCCCTACTTTGTTCAATTTAAGCCTGAATTTGGCAATAAGGAGTTCATGATTTGAACCACAATCAGCTCCTGATCTTGTTTCTGTTGACTGTATAGAGCTTCTCCATCTTTAGCTGCAGATAATATAATCAATCTGATTTTGGTGTTCACCATCTGGTGATGTCCATGTGTAGAGTCTTCTCTTGTGTTGTTGGAAGAAGGTGTTTGCTATAACCAGTGCATTTTCTTGGCAAAACTCTATTAGTCTTATTGCATAAGAACCTGGAATGTTAGCTCCATGAATCAAGGTAAATTGGAAGTGGTCTAACAGGAGAGGAAGAGTGAAATCCACATTCTAGGAATCAGTAAACTAAAATGGACTGGAACGACTGAATTTAGTTCAGATGACCATATCTACCAGTGTGGGCAAGAATCCTTTAGAAAAAATAGAGTAGCCATCATAGTCAATGAAAGAGTCTGAAATTCAGTACTTGAGTGCAGTCTCAAAAATGACAGAATGATCTCTGTTTGTTTCCAAGACAAGCCATTCACTATCACAGTAATCCAAGTGTATGCCCCAACCACAAATGCCAAAGAAGCTGAAGTTGAATGGTTCTATGATGACCTACAATAACTTCTAGAACTAACACTATCATAGGGGACCAGAATGCAAAATCAGGAAATCAAGAGATACCTGGACTAACAGGCAGGTTTGGTCTCGGAGTACAAAGTAGTTTTACCAAGAGAACACACTGGTCATAGCAAACACCCTCTCCCAACAACACAAGAGACAACTCTGTGCCTGGATGTCACCAGATGGGCAATACCAAAAGCAGACTGATTACATTCTTCACAGCCAAAGATGGAGAAGATCCATACAGTCAGCAAAAACAAGACGAGGAGCTGACTGTGGCTCAGATAATGAACTCCTTATTGCCAAAGGCAGACTTAAATTGAAAAAATAAGGGGAAACCACTATACCATTCAGGTATGACCTAAATCAAATCCCTTACATCATAAAGAGGAAGTGACAAATAGATTCAAAGGATTAGATCTGATAGAGTGCCTGAAGAACTATGGCCTGAGGTTCATGACATTGTACAGGAGGCAGTGATCCCTAAGAAAAGAAATGCAAAAAGACAAAATGGTTGTCTCAAGAGGCCTTACAAATAGCTGAGAAAAGCAGAGAAGTGAAAGGAAAAGGAAAGATATACCCATCTGAATGCAGAGTGCCAAAGAATAATAGCAAGGAGAGATTTCATGCAAAGATGGGCACAATAATGGACAGAAAGAGTATAGACCTAACAGAAGCAGAAGATATTAAGAAGAGGTGGCAAGAATACACAGAAGAACTGTACAAAAAAGATCTTAATGACCCAAATAACCACAATAGTGTGATCACTCACCTAGAGCCAGACATCCTGGAATGGGAAGTCAAGTGGGCCTTAGGAAGCATCACTACGAACAAAGCTAGTGGAGGTGATGGAATTCCAGTTGAGATCTTTTAAATCTTAAAAGATGATGCTTTGAAAGTGCTGCACCCAATATGCCAGCAAATTTGGAAAACTCAGTAGTGGCCACAGGACTGGAAAAGTTCAGTTTTCATTTCAATCCCAAAGAAAGACAATTTCAAAGAATGTTCAGACTACTACAAATTGCATTCATGCCACACACTAACAAACTAATGCTTAAAATTCTTCAAGTAAGGCTTCAACAAGACATGAACCAAGAACTTCCAGATGTTCAAGCTGGATTTAGAAAAGGCAGAGGAACCAGAGATCAAATTGCTACATCTACTGGATCATAGAAAAAGCAAGAGAGTTCCAGAAAAACATTGACCTCTGCTTTATTGACCATACCAAAGCTGTTTGGATCATAACAAACTGGAAAATTCTTCAAGAGATGGGAATACCAGACCATCTGACCTGCCTCCTGAGAAATCTGTATGCAGGTCAAAAAGCAACAGTTAGAACTGGACATGGATCAACAGACTGGTTCCAAATTGGGAAGGGAGTGTGTCAAAGCTGTATATTGTTACCCTGCTTATTTAACTTATATGCAGAGTACATCATGAGAAACTCAGGGCTGGAAGAAGTACAAGCTAGAATCAAGATTGCCGGGAGAAGTATCAATAACCTCAGATATACAGATGATACCACCTTTATGGCAGAAAGTGAAGAGGAACTAAAGAGCCTCTTGATGAAAGTGAAAGAGAAGAGTGGAAAAATTGGCTTAAAACTCAACATTCAAAAAACTGAGATCATGGCATCTGGTCCCATCACTTGATGGCAAATAAATGGGGAAACAATGGAAACAGTGACAGACTATATTTTCCTGGTCTCCAAAATCACTGCAGATAGTGACTTCAGCCTTGAAGTTAAAGGATGCTTGTCTCTTTAGGAAAGCTATGACCAAAAAGCAAAGATATCACTTTGGTGATGTCAAAGCTAATGTTTTTCCAGTAGTCATGTATGGATGTGAGTGTTGGACCCTGAAGAAAGTTGAGTGCCAAAGAACTGATGCTTTTGAACTATGGTGCTGGAGAAGACTCTTGAGAGTCTCTTGGATTGCAAGGAGATCAAATCAGTCAATACTAAAGGAAATCAGTCCTGAATATTCATTGGAAGAACTGATGCTGAAGCTGAAGCTCCAATACTTTGGCCACCTGATGTGAAGAGCTGACATTCTTTTCTAGGAAAGACTGAGGGCAGGAGGAGAAGGGAACGGCAGAGGATGGGATGGTTGGATGGCATCACCAACTTGATGGACATGAGTTTAAACAAGCTCCAGGAGTTGGTGATGGACAGGCAAGCCTGCTGCAGTCCATGGGGTTGCAAAGAGTCGAACACAACTGAGTGACTGAACTTAACTGAACTGAAGCACAAAAATAGAAAATGAATCAAAAGGGACAGAATAGACAGCCCCCAGTAAAACCTGGGTCTACATGGGAATTCTTTTTGTTGTTGTTGTTTTTCCTTTCGCTGTGTGTGCTCAGTCCCAGTGGTAGAGAAAACCAATCAGGAAAGAGCAGATTGTTTAGTTGATAGTACTGCTGAAATTGTAAGTGTATCAAGCAAAATAAAATTGAGTTTCTATCTAATATACAAATAATGGTGAGCTCTAGATTGATTTAACACTGACATAAGAAAGGTAAAACTATAAAGTCAGTAGAGAAAGATAAGAGAATATCTTAATGATTGACCCATAAGGTAGGACTTCTTAAGCAGAACTTTAGGTGCACAGAAAAGCAGGTAAGTTTGATGACATGAAAATGAAGGACTTCTGGGACTTCCCGTTGGTCTAGTGGTTAGGACTTTGTGTTTCCACTGCGAGGGGGGCATGAATTTGATCCCTGGTCAGAGAGTTAAGATCCCATAAGCCAAATGTCACGGCCAAAAACGAAGAAAGAAACTGAAGGACTTTTGCTCAAGAAAGATCATCATAGACTAAGATAACAGATAACAAAGTGAGAGAAGATTTTGAAAGAAATAAATCAACAAGGTATCAAAAATGTGGAACAAGAAATGTCTGCAAGCAAAAGAAAAATCTTAACAACCCTGATAGAAAAAGGGTTAAAAACAATTTACAGGCAGGAAGCTGTGGGAGTCCCCTGCACTCGAAGAGGTGCTCAAAATCCTTAGTAGACAGAGAAATTCAAATTAATACCACTGAAAATCACTTTACACCTCTCAGCCTGGAATTAATTCAAAAGCTGACTGATAACAAGAACTGGCAAGGATGTGGGGCTCCTTGGACCTTGTGCTGGCTCTGCTGATGGGAATAATGGCAGGGACACTTTCTGGGGCACAGGCTGTTCCTGGTTTAGGCAAATTAAGCCAAATCACTCCATTGTTGTTTTTTAGCTCCTAAACTGTGTCGGACTCTTTGCCACCCCATGGACTAGTCCGCCAGGCTCCTCTGTGGGATTCTCCAGGCAAGAATACTGAAGTGGGTTGCCACTTCCTCCTCCAGAGGACCTTCCTGACCCAGATTTCGAACCCAAGTCTCCTGTCTCTTATGCACTGCAGGTGAATTCTCGAATCACCCTCAATGACCCAGCGATTCTGACCCCAGGTGTGGGAATTCTTACCCAGTCCATGGTGGAGGACTGGGTCAAAATGTTTACTGCAATAAGCAGCTCACAAAAGGATAAACACTGCTTGATCCCACTTCTATATGGTACCTGCTGCTGTTGCTGCTGCTGCTGCTAAGTCGCTTCAGTCATGTCCGACTCTGTGTGGCCCCATGGACTGTAGACCACCAGGCTCCTCCATCCATGGGATTTTCCAGGCAAGAATACTGGAGTGGGGTGCCATTGCCTTCTCTGATATGGTACCTAGAGCGGTCAAATTCATCTGGACAGGAAGTAGAAGGGCAGTTGCCAGGGGCTGGGGTAGGGGAAGTGGATAATTAGTATTTAATGGGGACAGAGTTTCACCTGGGGGAGTTCTGGAGACAGATGATAGTATGGGTATGTGTGTGGGTGTGGGTGCGGTATGGGTATGGGTGTGTGCATCTCAGCAGGTATGCTTGTGATGGGGGTTTGTCATTTGAATATCCAGGCTCAAGGAGAAAGTCTGTGTTGGTCCAGAGCGGGAGATAAATCACGGTCACAGGTTGGGACTAGACTGAGTGCTTGAACTTGATCTCTGAAGCCAGGTCAGTAGGGTTTTAGAACAATAAGGGCAGGATTGGTAGAAGTGTGCAGAGGGGGATGGAGGGAGCCAGATGTCATCAAGGTAGATGGCCCCTAACACTGTGGACCAGATCAAGGGAGCAGGTGAACATCAGGCTCACAACCCGCACCCCTTCCCTTCTCCTTGTAGCTCCACCTATTTTCAGCCCCCAGGTTCTGACATTGCAGGTGAATTTGAGGTTCTTCTTCATTGAAAAAGAATTCGGAGACGAAGCAAAGAGGTTGAGAAAGTAAAGTAAAAGCTTATTTGAGCAAAGATACACTCTCAGGGCTTCTTTAGGTGGCTCAGTGGGAAAGAACCCGCCTGCCAATGCAGGAAACTCAGGAGATATGGGTTCGATCCCTGGGTTGGGAAGGTCCCCTGGAGAAGAGAATGCAACCCACTCCAGTATTCTTGCCTGGAAAATTCCATAGACAGAGATGCCTGGCAGGCTACAGTCCATGGTGCTGCAAAGAGTCAGACATGACTTAGAGAATGAGCACGCAAATCTTACTATAATGAGAGCACAGTGAGCAATACATTACATTTAGACACAGAAGATTCCTGCTTGTCCCCTGCATTTCCTTTTCTGCTACTTGGACCCTTATCACCCAAAATATGCAGCTTCCTGTCAGTTTGAAGGTTCTTGCTTTCCTCTCTCTGCCCATGGACCCTCACTGTTTACAAATTGTGTGGTTTCCTGCTGCCTGGTCCCAGTCCCCTTCTCTCTGCTCAGGACTCCCTACCTGCCTGCAGTTACACCAGCAGCCTTCCAGCCCCCTAGGGTCTAAGGTGGACACACTGGAGGTGCAGTCTACCTTCAAAGGGACAGACCCATGGAACTGCCCTGGTGGTCCAGTGGTTAAGACTCCACACTTCCACTTCAGGGGGCATGGGTTCAATCCTTGGTCAGGGAACTAAGATTCGGCATGTCCCATGGTACAACACCCTCACCCCCCAAAAAAGCACTAGGAAGAGAATCTAGAAAAGGAGTGTGTGTGTGTGTGTGTGTGTGTGTGTGTGTGTGTGTGTTAGTCGCTGAGCCATGCCCAATTCTTTGCTACCCATGGACTGTAGCCCACCAGGCTCCTCTGTCCATGGATTCTCAGGCAAGAATAGTGGAGTGGGTTGCCATTCCCTTCTCCAGGGGATCTTCCTGACCCAGGATCTCCTGCATTGCAGGAAGATTCTTTGGCATCTGAGTCATCCAGGAAGCCCTAGGAAGGGGTGGATATATCTATATGTGTAACTGATTCACTTTTCTGTGCAGCAGAAGCTAACACATCATTGTAAATCATCTGTACTCCAGTAAAAATATTTTCAAAAAGAGGATGAATCAAGGAAGAGCTCACACTGAAGCTAGAAGTGGCCTGGATCATTTCCAGGGGTTGAGGAGTGCTCAGTGGTGACATCCCAGACTTCCACACCTCAAGATGTTGAACTTGAATCACTCACCAGCTACCCTGCTTTGCAGAGAGTTCTTGCCAAGCCAAAACACCTTCTAAAACACTTGAATAAAGAAATGGGTGGGAATATTGACACTAAATTTACACAGAAAAGAATCAGTCAGTCAGTCAGTGAGTTCAGTCAGTCAGTCAGTGAGTTCAGTCACTCAGTCGTGTCCAGCTCTCTGCAACCCCATGAATTGCAGCACGCCAGTCCTCCCTGTCCATCACCAACTCCCAGAGTTCACTCAGACTCACATTCATCAAGTCGGTGATGCCATTCAGCCATCTCATCCTCTGTCGTCCTCTATTCCTCCTGCCCCTAATCCCTCCCAGCATCACAATCTTTTCCAATGAGTCAACTCTTCGCATGAGGTGGCCAAATACTGGAGTTTCAGCTTTAGCATCATTCCTTCCAAAGAAGTCCCAGCATTGATCTCCTTCAGAATGGACTGGTTGGACCTCCTTGCAGTCCAAGGGACTCTCAAGAGTCTTCTCCAACTTCACAGTTTAAAAGCATCAGTTCTTCGGTGCTCATCTTTCTTCACAGTCCAACACTCGCATCCATACATGACCGCAGGAAAAACCATAGCCTTGACAAGACGGACCTTTGTTTGCAAAGTAATGTGTCTGCTTTTCAAAATGCTATCTAGGTTGGTCATAACTTTTCTTCCAAGGAGTAAGCATCTTCTAATTTCATGGTTTCAGTCACCATCTGCAGTGATTTTGGAGCCCCCCAAAGATAAACTCTGACACTGTTTCTAATGTTTCCCCATCTATTTCCCATGAAGTGATGGGGCCAGATGCCATGATCTTCATTTTCTGAATGTTGAGCTTTAAGCCAACTTTTTCACTCTCTTCTTTCACTTTCATCAAGAGGGTCTTTAGTTCTTCACTTTCTGCCATAAGGGTGGTATCATCTGAGATTATTGATATTTTCCCAGGCAACTTTGATTCCAGCTTGTGCTTCATCCAGTCCAGCATTTCTCATGATGTATTCTGCATAGAAGTCAAATAAGCAGGGTGACAATATACAGCCTTGATGTACTCCTTTTCCTATTTGGAACCAGTCTGTTGGTCCATGTCCAGTTCTAACTGTTGCTTCCTGGCCTGCATATAGGTTTCTCAAGAGGGAGGTCAGGTGGTCTGGTATTCCCATCTCTTTCAGAATTTTCCACAGTTTATTGTGATCCACATAGTCAAAGGCTTTGGCATAGTCAATAAAGCAGAAATAGATGTTTTTCTGGAACTCTGTTGCTTTTTCCATGATCCACTGGATGATGGCAATTTGATCTCTGGTTCCTCTGCCTTTTCTAAAACCAGCTTGAAAATGAGGAACTTGAAGGTAAACGTACTGCTGTAGCCCGGCTTGGAAAATTTTGAGCATTACTTTCCTAGTATGTGAGATGAGTACAATTGTGCAGTAGTTCAAGCATTGCCTTTCTTTGGGATTGTAATGAAAACTGACCTTTTCCAGTCCTGTGGCCACTGTTGAGTTTTCCAAATTTGCTGACATATTGAGTGGAGCACTTTCACTGCATCATCTTTCAGAATTTGAAATAGCTCTACTGGAATGCCATCACCGCCTCTAGCTTTGTTTGTAGTGATGCTTTCTAAGGCCCACTTGACTTCACATTCCAGGATGTCTGGCTCCAGGTGAGTGATCATACCCTCGTGATTATCTTGGTCGTCAAGCTCTTTTTTGTACAGTTCTTCTGTGTATTTTTGCCACCTCTTCTTAATATTTTCTGCTTCTGTTAGGTCCAGACCATTTCTCTCCTTTATCGAGCCCATCTTTGCATGAAATGTTCCCTTGGTATCTCTAATTTTCTTGAAGAGATCTCTAGTCTTTCCCTTTCTGTTCTTTTCCTTTATTTCTTTGCATCGATCACTGAAGAAGGCTTTCTTATCTCTTCTTGCTATTCTTTGGAACTCTGCATTCAGATGCTTATATCTTCCCTTTTCTCCTTTGCTCTTTGCTTCTCTTCTTTTTATAGCTATTTGTAGGGCTTCCACAGACAGCGATTTTGCTTTTTTGCAGTTCTTTTCCATGAGGATGGTCTTGATCCCTGTCTCCTGTACAATGTCACGAACTTCCGTTCATAGTTCATCAGGCACTCTATCAGATCTAGTCCCTTAAATCTATTTCTCACTTCCACTGTATAATCAATCATCAGGCACTCTATCAGATCTAGGCCCTTAAATCTATTTCTCACTTCCACTGTATAATCATAAGGGATTTTATTGAGGTCATATCTGAATGGTCTAGCGGTTTTCCCTACTTTCTTCAATTTCAATCTGAATTTGGTAATAAGGAGTTCATGATCTGAGCCACAGTCAGCTCCTTGTCTTTGCTGACTGTATAGAGCTTCTCCATCTTTGGCTGCATAGAATATAATCAACCTGATTTTGGTGTTGACCATCTGGTGATGTTCATGTGTAGAGTCTTCTCTTGTTGGAAGAGGGTGTTTGCTATAACCAGTGCATTTTCTTGGCAAACCTCTATTAGTCTTTACCCTGCTTCATTCTGCATTCCAAGGTCAAATTTGCCTGTCACTCCAGGTGTTTCTTGACTTCCTACTTTTGCATTCCAGTCCCCTATACTGAAAAGGACATCTTTTTGGGGTGTTAGTTCTAAAAGGTCTTGTAGGTCTTCATAGAACCATTCAACTGCAGCTTCTTCAGCGTCACTGGTTGGGGCATAGACTTGGATACTGTGATATTGAATGGTTTGCCTTGGACACGAACAGAGATCATTCTGTCATTTTTGAGATTGCATCCAAGTACTGCATTTCAGACTCTTTTGTTGACCATGATGGCTACTACATTTCTTCTGAAGGATTCCTGCCCACGGTAGTAGATATAATGGTCATCTGAATTAAATTCACTCATTCCAGTCCATTTTAGTTCACTATTCCTATAATGTTGACATTCACTCTTGCAGTGTCCTGTTTGACCTCTTCCAATTTGCCTTGATTGATGGACCTGACATTCCAGGTTCTGATGTAATATTGCTCTTTACAGCATCGGACCTTGCTTCTATCACCAGTCACATCCACAGCTGGGTATTGTCTTTGCTTTGGTTCCATCCCTTCATTCTTTCTGGATTTATTTCTCCACTGCTCTCCAGTAGCATATTGGGTACCTACTGACCTGGGGAGTACCTCTTTCAGTATCCTATCATCTTGCCTTTTCATACTGTTCATGGGGTTCTCAAGGCAAGAATACTGAAGTGGCTTGCCATTCCCTTCTCCAGTGGACCACATTCTGTCAGACCTCTCTACCATGACCCGCCTGTCTTGGGTTGCCATGCAGGCATGGCTTGGTTTCACTGAGTTAGACAAGGCTGTGGTCCTAGTGTGATTAGATGGACTAGTTTTCTGTGAGAATGGTTTCAGCGTGTCTGCCCTCTGATGCCCTCTTGCAACACCTACCATCTTACTTGGGCTTCTCTTACCTTGGGCTCGGGGTATCTCTTCACGGCTCCTCTAACAAAGCACAGCCACTGCTCCTTACCTTGGATGAGGGGTATCTCCTCCCACCGCCCTTTCTGACCTTCAAGGTGGGATGGCTCCTCTAGGCCCTCCTGTGGCCGTACAGCCACCACTCCTTGGACATGGCGTTGTTCCTTCTGGCTGCTGCCCCTGGCCTCAGGCGCCACCCCTGGCCTCGGACGCGGGGTGGCTCCTCTTGGCCGTTCGTGCACCGTCGCAGCCTGGCACTCTAGGCCGCTGCCCCTGATCTCGGACGTGGGGTAGCTCTCGGCCGCTCTTAGTGTGCTGGTTGCCGCCGCCACCGCCTGCCTCCACCATAGTTTGGACTCAGGTCAAACAACAGGGAGGGAACACAGCCCAGCCCATCAACAGAAAATTGGATTAAAGATTTACTGAGCATGGCCCCACCCATCAGAACAAGACCCAGTTTCCCCCTCATTCAGTCTCTCCAACAGGAAGCTTCCATAAGCCTCTTATCCTTATCCATCAGAGGGCAGACAGACTGAAAAACCACATTTGCAGAAAGCTAACCACACTGATCACACTGACCACAGCTTTGTCTAACTCAATGAAACTATGAGCCATGACATGTAGGGCCACCCAAGACAGACCAGTCACAGTGGAAAGTTCTGACAAAATGTGGTCCACTGGAGAAGGGAATGGCAAAACACTTCAGTATTCTTGCTTTGAGAACCCCATGAACAGTATGAAAGGGAAAAAAATATGACACAGAAAGATGAACTCCCCAGGTTGGTAGGTGCCCAGTAAGCTACTGGACATCAATGGCGAAACAACTCCAGAAAGAATGAAGAGGTGGAGCCAAAGAAAAAACAACACCCAGGTGTGGATGTGACTGGTGATAGAAGTAAAGTCTGATGCTATAATGAGCAATACTGCATAGGAACCTGGAATGTTAGGTCCATGAATTAAGGCAAATTGGAAGTGATCAAATAGGAGATGGCAAGAGTGAACATTGACATTTTAGGAATCAGTGAACTAAAATGAACTGGAATGGGTGTATTTAACTCAGATGACCATTATATCCACTACTGTGGGCAAGAATCTCTTAGAAGAAATGGAGTAGCCCTCATGGTCAACAAAAGAGTCTGAAATGCAGTATCTGGATGCAGTCTCAAAAATGACAGAATGACCTCTGTTCATTTCCAAGGGAAACTATTCATTATCACAGTAATCCAAGCCTATGCTCCAACCAGTAATGCTGAAGAAACTGAAGCTGAATGGTTCATGAAGACCTACAAGACCTTCAAGAACTAAGACCTAAAAAAGATTTCCTTTTCACATAGGGGACTACAATGCAAAAGTAGAAAGTCAAGACATACTTTGAGTAACAGGCAAATTTGGCCTTGGAGTACAAAAGGAAGCACGTCAAAAGCTAACAGAGTTTTGCCAAGAGAATGCACTGGTCATAGCAAACACTGTCTTCAAACAACACAAGAGAAGACTCTACAAATGGATGTCACCAGATGGTCAATACCAAAAGCAGATTAATTACATTTTTGCAGCCAAAGATGGAAAAGCTCCATACAGTCAGCAAAAGTAAGACTGGGAGATGACTGTGGCACAGATCATAAACTCCTTACTGCCAAATTCAGACTTAAATTGAAGAAAGTGGGGAAAACCACTAGACCATTCAAGGTGAAGTCACTCAGTCGTGTCTGACTCTTTGCGACCCCGTGGACTGTAACCTACTAGGCTTCTCTGTCCATGAGATTCTCCAGGCAAGAATACTGTAGTGGATTGCCATTTCCTTCTCCAGGGGATCTTCCCAACCCAAGGATCAAACCCGGGTCTCCTGCATTGGTTGCAGACGCTTTAACCTCTGAGCCACCAGGGAAGGCACTAATCGAGTGAAATCACTCACTCATGTCCGACTCTTTGTGACCCCATGGACTACCAGGCTCCTTGGTCCATGGGATTTTCCAGGCAAGAGTACTGGAGTGGGTTATCATTTCCTTCTCCAAGGGATCTTCCTGGCCCAGGGATCAAACCCAGGTTTCCTGCATTGAAGGCAGATGCTTTAACCTCTGAGCCACTAGGGAAGCCCTAAATCAAATCCCTTATGATTATACAGTGGAAGTGACAAATAGGTTCAAGGGATTAAATCTGATAGACAGTGCCTGAAGAACTATGGACAGAGATCATATCATTGTACAGGAGGCAGTGATCAATACCATCCCCAAGAAAAAGAAATGCTAAAAGGCAAAATGGTTGTCTGAGGAGGCCTTACAAATAGCTGAAAAAAGAGAAGCTAAAGGCAAAGGAGAAAAGGAAAGCTATACTCATTTGAATGCAGAGCTCCAAAGAATAGCAAGGTGAGATAAGAAATCCTTCCTCAGTGATCAGTGCAAAGAAATAGAGGGAAACAACGGACTAGACTAGAGATCTCTTCAAGAAAATCAGAGATACCAAGGAAACATTTCATGCAAAAATAGACACAATAAAGGACAGTAATGATATGAACCTAACAGAAGAAGAAGATATTCAGAAGAGGTGGCAAGAATACACAGAAAAGCTATTAAAAAAAAAGATCTTAATGACCCAGATACCCATCATGGTGTGATCACTCACCTAGAGCCAGATATCCTGGAATATAAAGTCAAGTAAGCCTTAGGAAGCACCACTGCGAACAAAACTAGTGGAGGTGATGGAATTCCAGCTGAGCTATTTCAAATCCTAAAAGATGATGCTGTGAAAGTGTTGTACTCAATATGCCAGCAAATTTAGAAAACTCAGCAGTGGCCACAGGACTGGTAAATGTCAGTCTCCATTCCAATCCCAAAGAAGGGGACGACAGAGGGTGAGATGGTTGGATGGAATCACCAACTCAATGGACATGAGTTTGAGTAAGCTCCGGCAGTTGGTGATGGACAGAGAGGCTGGCGTGCTGCAGTCCATGGGGTAGCAGAGAGTCGGATACCACTTAGCGACTGAACTTAACTGAACTGAAAAGCATTATAAACAATATACTGACCATTGGATGTGGAATATAGTTTGTTTGTTTTTCCTCTGTTTGGTGGACAAATGCTTTATGCTCACCTTCTGATCTCCATAGTACCCGCACACATAGCAGGAGGGCTCCTGGGACAGCGATGCTGTTATCAAGAAGCTTGTGTTTTATCACCATCTAGTGGCTCTTCTCTATTACTACACCTCGCCGGCTCTCTCAATGGCCCAGCGGTAACGAATCCACCTGCAATGTAGGTGATGTTGGTTCCGTCCCTGGGTAGGGAAGATCCCCCGGAGAAGGAAATAGCAACGCTCTCCAGTATTCTTGCCTGGAGAATCCCAATCCGTGGGGTCTCAAAAGAGTCGGATACGATGGCAAAACAGTCACCCTACACTCACTACCTTTGCACAGGTTTGAAACTGTTTTTTAAACCAGCATTTCTAAAATCCCTCAAGGAACCTTGTTGGCAATACATTCCATTCTCTTTCTACATGTCTCGCATTTAATCTAGAAAACTTGATTACAAAAATAAACCCTCTTTACCTCTTATCTTGGATCCTTGCACCAGAGGAAGATTTCAAACCAAAGAAATGCAAAAAAACCCAAAAGTAAAAAGTGGAAGAGTACCTGCCTTTCAAGTTAAAAAAATATAAAAGGACTGCCTTGGCAGTCCAGTGGTTAAGAATCTGCCTGCCAACCTGCAGGGGACACAGGTTCGATCCCTGGTCCAGGAAGATCCGCATGCTGCAGGGTAACTAAGCCCATGTACCACAAGTACTGAGCCTGTGCCCTAGGGCCTGCGCTCCACAAGAGAACCCACTGCAGTGAGAAGCCTGCCCACTGCCACTAGAGAGTAGCCCTGACCTCCTGCAACTTAGAAAGAGACTGCAGCAACAAAGACCCAGTGTAGCCTAAAACTCAATTTTTAAAAAAAATTAAAAGGAACAGTTACTTTGAATGTTCAGGCTCTGTATGAACTAATCAAAATCAACTCTTTGAACCTCTGTTAGTTGAGATAATCATAGAATTATTCCATGTCTCTAGTCTCCTCTCTCTCTCTCTCTCTCTCTCTCTCATATTATTATTTTTTGCAGGATTTTGCTTATTAACCTGGGTGTTTCTTTTGAGTTTCTTTATTTTCACCTATTTGTAATGCTGTTTAGTTTCTAGAAACTTCATATATTGACAAAGCATGTGGATTTTAAAACTATATTTTAATATCTTTTAGTCTACATTCATCATTGTGCCCCTGGACCCACTCACCATTGGAGGTTAGACTGATGGGTGAAGCCAAATCTGGATGAGAAGTTACATGGTATTATTATCAAAATGACTTTTGCATTTTAATAATACCTTGTACAAAGTGAAATGTGAGTGAATAAATAATATATATTAAAATATTAATTTCTTGACTACAAAAGACAACATAATAAAAAATAATTAAGTGATTTATTAATTTAAATAAGTGATTTACTCTGCTTATTATTAACACAAATATTTATTCTCATTCAAAAATATTAAAAAACATAGGAGGAAAATTGGCATCTAGATGAATAAATCTGTCTCCAGCCTGCTCTACCACAAGAGCTGTAAGTCAGCCCCTGCAACAGCAAATGCTTAAGGCCTATTTGGGTGTGGAGCAGCTATAAAATCGTGACATTTTTTACATAGGACATAATCTAATGAAAGAGGGTACAAGGCAGAAACTAAATTTTAAGCATACGGATTTCCATCCCACTGCAGTCTCTCACCTTATTTTTAACAAGGAGAGAAATTTCCTCAGAGGAGTCTACTTCAACATTTTGGAACAAAATAATGTTAATTCTCTTCAAAATGCCTCTTTTTGTTACCAGGGTAACCAGAAAAGAGCTGTCTGCCAGAGTTTCCGTGAGCCACACGACTTCTGCCACCAGAGACTACGTTCCCCAGTGACACCAACAGGCTTAGCCGCAAAATCAATAGGCAGACTTGGGAGGAGGGAAAGTTAAGGGCTACTCCAAGTTGACAGCCAGCAGTGTCCTTAATTAAGAAAGCAGCACAGAGAAGGGCTCTTCTGGTGGCACAGGAGCAATACTGGCTGCAAGGAAAGCTCACGGAGAAGCGCACACACAAAAGGGGCGAGACGCCAGCCAAACCTTACGAGGAAGGGGAAAAAATTGCTATCAGACACTGAGATGGGGCAGGTGAGCAGAGAAAACGCTTCAAACCTACCTGATGAACAAGTCAAGGGGCTGCACCAGCTCTTGGAGAACAGACACTCAGCACCAGGAGGCAAGATTACAGTCACAGGCTTTGCACGTAGCAGTCATGGCTGCAAATCAATCAGTACGGGAGAAGCAGAGGCACCACTCCCTCCAGCGTGGAAACGTGCAGAGGGCACTGGGGTGGCGAACGTATTTGTCTGCCTCGAGATCCCTACACACGTGGACAGCAGCGACATTTAAACAAGGCTTGGGAGACAAGGTACACACAGTGGTGCAAATAATACAAAATAGGACATAACAAGGCAGTCAGTGTCATTGGAAAACATGGACCAAAACAATCGATGCAACAAAAAGCATCCATCCCGGCGGACACAGGAAAGTTCTGCCGAGGCTCCAGGACCACCCTCCGCCCCCACTACAGACAGACTGAGCCGGCCTGTACATGGAGAGACTAGAAATGAAGAAATCCACTCCTTGGGACAAGATATTTCTTATTCAACTTTATTTGTATGGTTGTTCTCTGGAAAGTTCTTCATCTTCAAAGAGAATTTTGAGAAAAGTAGCATAAGGCATTTTTATCTTATCACAAAGAGAAGTTCTATATTCTGTAATTTTTTTTTCAGGGTATTAGTGAGAAGGACTATTCATGCAAAGCAAAAAAAATTTAAGCAAAGGCCACAAATGTCAGGCCCGTGAAGGTATGCGTGTGCTGTCTTCACATTTGATTTCATGTCGATATGATTAAGTAAATACATGTGTGGAGATCTAATCGCATCATATCATACAATTCCCCGGTGAACCCTGGACATCCTGACAGAGGTGTGCTAGCTTCAGGCCAAAGCGTTTCGTTGAATTCAGTTTGTGGGGAGACAGATGAAATGGTGCTTTGTGGCTTGGGTTTCCTAAAAGAAAGGGAAGATATTAGGGAGATGAAAATTAAAGAGAGACAGACAATGTTTACCACAAACTCAATTATTTATCAAGAGAAGTGAAGCGAAAGTCGCTCAGTCACGTCTAACTCTTTGCAACCCCACGGACTTTAGCCTGCCAGGATCATCTCTGTCCATGGAATTCTCCAGGCCAGAATACTGGAATGAGTTACCATTTCCTTCTCCAATCGAGAGTTGAACTGCCTTTTATTCTAGAAACTACTACTCATCAAGGCAAAAAAGGGAAATTAAATTTTTCTTGTGGAAAACTAGCCGAGGTTTATATCCTTTCTCCGTACTAACCTATCAAACATCAGAAGGAAGCTGGCATCTTCCATTACAGTTTCCCCATTGCATTTTCATGAAAAATGGAGAGACTGTATTTACAGCTTAGACCTAGGGGTGGGGGGGGAGCAGGGGAGGAGCAAGCAGGGGTAATTGAAATGATCCACAGCTAGACTAGAGACGGTATGAAGCAGCACCCCATTAGGAGACAGACTCAGACTATAGACTGCTTCTCCTGGGCATCAATTTAGCATCAATTTCAAATATAAGAAATGAGAAATCTTTCATAGTTCCATTCACGGCCATATTCTCCCTAGGACCATTTCTTCAAGCAAAATGCCTGGCATATCCATGAGCTATGAGATGGTTTGTTTTTAGACACTGAATGGTTTGCCCATTTCATGTTGCATTTTCAAGGACATAGGATCTCTCTGGGGGTCAGGGATGCGATTTAGAAAAGTGATTCATGCCTTCGCTGCCAGGCATTTTGACCTTATGACAAACGTCTATGAACTAAATTCTAGAAGTCATCGGTTGTTGTTGTTCAGTCACTAAGTCATGTCCAACTGTTTGCAGCTCCATGGACTGCAGCACGCCAGGCTTCCCTGTCCTTCACCAACCCCCAAAGCTTGCTCAAACTCATGTCCATTGAGTCGGTGATGCCATCCAACCATCTCATCATCAGAGAAACAGGTAAAATGGCCTTGCCATAGATTTTCTTTTTTAAATCAGTCTATAGAGCCATTGGGCTACTGAAGGATTCTCTCTCAGCTTGTCATTTCATATTCAATATTTTTTATAATTATCACATTAAATTGCATAATTTTAAAAGACTTTACAATCAGAGTGAATAGAAATGAATTTAACTGTATTTATGAGTTTTTTACTGTTGGCGGCGGGGGGGAAGGTTGCTATAAACATCAGCATATTTTCCTTTCCTGTCATTCTTCAGATAGAATTCTAAAAGTAAATTGCCAGTCTTCATTTTTTTCAAAATTGCATCCCAATCCATTCCTAAGGGAATTAGGACATGGGATTAGGGACATTAATCAGACTGACAACAGACTTCTCAATTGTAACATTTTTCTTCTATTTAGAAGAAAATTAAAAATAAAGAAATGAGATCGCTTCCAAATTGATCACCATTTGGCCCTAAAGTAGAGGTCTGTGTGGTCACAAAATGAAAGAAAGCACTTGGGAAAACATCAGATGATGGGCTAGATTTGCTTCCCTGAGGCTCAGACAGCAAAGAATCTGTCTGCAATGCGGGAAACCTGGATTCAATCCCTGGGTCAGGACTATCCCCTGGAGAAGGGAATGGAAACCCACTCCATATTATTGTCTGGATAATCCCATGGACAGAGGAGCCTGGAGGGCTACAGTCTATGAGGTTGCAAAGAGTTGGACAATACTTTGGCCACCTGATGCAAAGAGCTGACTCATTGGAAAAGACCCTGATGCTGGGAAAGATTGAGGGCAGTAGAAGGGGACGACAGAGGATGAGATGGTTGGATGGCATCACAGACTCAACGGACATGGCTTTGGGTAGACTCTGAGAGTTGGTGATGGACAGGGAGGCCTGGCGTGCTGCGGTTCATGGGGTCGAAAAGAGTCGGACACAACTGAGCGACTGAACTGAACCGAACTGAGTGACTAACACTTTCACTTTCAGATTTGCTTTGTAATTTGAATAAAGCAGTAATGAAACTTCCATAGTCCCAATAATACAGTATGATGGCTGCTCCCACCAGCTCCAAGATTTCTTAAAAATATATCCATTTTTTTTAATATCAGCATTTTATGTTTAAGTGTAAGTATATTAAAAGGGGAGATATATACTATTCAAATCGGTCTTTGGTGCACAGAGCAGAGCCTTCTGTGAGCTGATATTTATAAGCACTGGAGTTTCTTTTCCTGTCTACAGTGTCTTTTGTCTGCCCTTCACTAGACAGGCTCCGAGAGTGACTGCAGACCTTAACTGAAGACTTGTGTGTCCAGCGCTCACTCTTTCATCTTCTGTTTCTTCCTGCTCCCCTGATATCAGTTCAGTTCAGTTCAGTCGCTCAGTCATGTCCGACTCTTTGTGACCCCATGAATTGCAGCATGCCCTGATATCAATAGCCACCAAATCGGTCTCACCTGCTTCAGTGGAGGCATGGTACAGACAGAAAGGAGACTATAACTTTTTTTTTTAATGAACAAGAACCCTTAGGGTACTACCAGAGCAAATTGTGAGCCTCACTGCCCTAGAGAATACATAGTTACCCTCAAATCTGTTGGCAAGGTCAAATCATGTCAATAGAAACATGATGTTCACATAGGTATTTGCTAAAAGTCTGTTATACCAGATACTTTTATAGCTCTTAATGACCTTATCATCTTTTCTGTATAGCCCACAACATTTGAGTATTTTCTCTGTGTCCTCAATATTCAATTTCAGTATCTTACTAATATAATACATTTAGGGTTACCTGCTGAAGGTGAAGCTCCAATACTTTAACCACCTGATGCCAAGAGTCAACTCATTGGAAAAGACCCTGATGCTGGGAAAGATTGAGGGCAGGAGGAGAAGGGGACGACAGAGGATGAGATGGCTGGATGGAATCACTGACTCGATGGAGATGAGTTTGAGCAAGCTCTGGGCATTGGTGATGGACAGGGAGGCCTGGCATGCTGCAGTCCATGGGGTCACAAACATCAGACACAACTGAGCGACTAAACAACAACAAAGGGGTTAACTTACCGAACTGTTAAGAACCACATAATTCTTTCTCATTGTCAATAGAAGTTTAAAATTACAAGGTAGTAAGCATGCTTGTCAAAGATACCTAAAGTGACTTCACCATATTCCAAACTGTTTCTACATGAGTGCCCTGGCTAATATTGAATAAATGGATGTTTTGATATAAATCAATGAATAGTAATATCAAGTACTTATCATTGAATCTGGCAATATTTTTTTTTCATGGGCATCCAGCTTTGTGGAGTTTTTTAGGTTGTATTGATAATTTATCACCATTGTTATGAACATCAATTATAAATTCCCCCACAGATGTGTAAAGGAGTTCACGTGATAGATGCTGAGAACAGAATACTTCCTGTGCTTTCAATTAAATAAAGAGGAAAAAGCAGCAGCAGGTACAACACAAACTTCCTCACCTGAAAGTCACACTTTTTACTAGAAATCATATCAACCACAGCCTCCCTTGCCCTGGTGCCCAAGAAATGGGTCCAGGAGAGTTAACCAGCCCGGCAGCTCCAAGAAGGGGCAGCCCAGGGCCTTGAGAAGACAGACAAACAGGTTGAATTGGAATCCACCTCCGTCATTAAGTGAAATGTGGTTCAGACGGCAGACAGTAATAAACAGGCCTTCAGCCCCAGAAAGAGGTGGCTACCTGGACAAGTGGAAAAGCAGAGCATGCAAAGGCCTAAGACTCTTCTTCCTCGTCTCCTTCTCCTTCTTCTCCTGCTTCCTCCTCTTCTTCAGCTTCCTCTCCCTCTGCTTCCCCTTCTGCTCCCTCCGCAGTTACTTCTTTTGTCTTTAACAAAAATTACACCATTATGGAGAAGCGTAAGGGTCAACAGATACAGTGAGAAGAGTGTAAAGTATCAGACTAGAGGTCAGGGCCTCCCACACCCCACCCAACACACACACACAACACACATGCCCACCCCACATATATATCCACCACACACAACACATACACACACCTGCCACACACACACACACACACCACATAAATACCCACCACACACACATACAAGCCAACACATACACACATCACACACATACCCCACAAACACATCACATACATACCCCACACACACCACACATACTCCCACACACACCCGCTGCATATATACCTACCACACACACATACATACCTAACACACACACTCACCACATGCACACATCCAACATACACAAACCACCACACACTCAACACAAACACACATACCCTCCCAACACATCCCACACATACAGCCACCATATACACACACATAGACATGCCCAACACATACACCCACCATATACATACACACACAGACATCATCTTCCTAAACAGAGACCCTTCACCCTGGGATGGTTCTGCAGGCAATACATTAATTCTGATGAGTTTCATGATTCCTCTTAAGCATATAGTCTTTACTTGTATTAACAGATTGTTCTAACACAATTACCTTTAAAAATTCAGAAAGCAGTTGGAAGAATAAAATACAAAAAGAATCTCAGCAAATAGAATTTTGTCAGAATTTTGATGAAGCTTTTAAACATGGAAACTGGCCATATTTTGATATACAAAGTAATTTTTTGAATCCAAAGTTATCAGCAACCTATGTATATAATCTGAAACTATTTGCAAATTAATAATCTTTTTGTCTTATTTTTATACATAAAAATGGGATTTTTTTTTAATGGAAGCTTGCCTAGCAAGAGAGAAATGAAAATTTATTAATGGAAAGATATAATATACAAGTAATGAAAAGTCACTGTATAGAGGTATAGAATGGACTTTTGGCCTCTGAAGGAGAGGGAGAGGGTGGGATGATTTGGGAGAATGGCATTGAAACATGTATACTATCATATAAGAAACGAAGCGCCAGTCTATGTTCAATACAGGATACAGGATGCTTGGGGCTGGTGCACAGGATGAGATCCTGTAAACAAAAGTGTTGGCCAGCCCAATAATAGTTTAAATTATATGTTATGGAGGATATATTTCTTTCCTTTAAATTTTATCCTTAATATCACTAATATTGTTTTATAACTTTTCTTTCATTGTTTTAAGTGTACTTGTATCCTTAGTACTCAATTATTTAATACTTCTTACTTTGTGCAACTCTTTTATTATTTTTTTTTTTTTATTTGCCTGCTCTGGGTCTTAGTTGTGGTGCCCCAGCTCAGTAATTATTGCATAGCATAGGGAATTCTACTCAATATTTTATAATAACATGTAAGGGAAAAGAATCCCACATGAATCACTTTGTTACACATCTGAAACTAACATAACACTGTAAATCAATTATGTTCCCCCCAAAAAAACACACACATACACACAAATAGTAATGCTCCCCCTGGATAAATACACACTAGAAATCCTGGAACCACGTGGTTACTTACCTATGTCACAGGTCTTCCAGACACTAAATGATAAGCTGCATGTGTAAACCTCCTGGTGTCTAAGGTACATACCATGATGCAAGACTACAATTAAGACTCAGTATTATCCACTGCCTTAACATTGGTAAAATTGGGAAGACTTACAATGGCCTGACCACTGGCTCCCCTCCCCCTCTGCTCCTACAAATTAGGTCTCTCATCCAAGCAGCCCTCGATATCAAGGGACCAGATACAGTGCCTGCTTTCACCCCAGAATTACTCAATCAGGCCAAGCATGTCCCCCGTGTGGACTTGGGGACACCCCACCCTCTTGATTCTATACAACCTGCCTCCCAGAGCCCTGGTTGTTCACACTGTTCCCAAGTGACCCTACCCCGTGTGGCCCTGCACTGTGTGAATGACCTCATCCCCTGGGCTTGGAGAACATGTGAATAATAAACCCTGTCCATACCTGTGGCTATTTCATGTCAATGTATGGCAAACACCACCACAATACGTAAAGTCATTATCCTCCTGTTAAAATTAATTAATTAATTAAGAAAATAAAATAAGCCCTGTCCATCTCACTTGTCCAGTGAGTGTGTCCAGTTGTGTGTCTGCCATTCCCATAATCAGAGGGAGGAAATTCCTCACTCACCAACGAGGTAAATAGGAGGCCATCAGGTAACACCACTGAGAACCACACAAGCAGCATAAATGGTGTGTTATTCAGTGGGGTGGGAAGGAAGAAGGGAGAAGACATCACCACTGAAGGACTTGGTCCAGCCAACCTGGCCTGACTTCATTGATGACACCTTCACCACAAGAGGTGAAGGGTTCAGAGCCCCTATTTCTCCATTCACCTCCAAATGTGTCTCCAACTTATTTTATTTCTTTTCTTGGCAGGCTAAAGGAGACCCACATTCACTCTCTGGGAATGTGGGTTGAGTCAGCTTCTCTGTATCATGAACATGGAGAAACATTGGGAAAGCTGCAATTCTCTCACCTAAAAGATGCTTCTGTTAAGCACAACACAACTGTGAAATATGCTACTGTACCTCTTCCGCTGCTGTCTCTCCCTCTTCTTCCTTAAATCCACAAACAGAAATTAAATAAAAACATAAATTCACATAAGTTTTAAGTTGAATCTAAAAATTAAGCAAACTATATAGCCAATACTTGGTAATAACTGTAAATGGAAAGCAACTTTCAAAATTGCATAAAAATTTAAAACTATAAAAAATTTAGTTAAAAAAATAAATAGAAATTAAGCAAGCTATAATAAATGCATGTTTACCAAAACGAAGAATATCAGTTTATTGAGAAAACATCAATAGCAAAGATATGATAACTGAGCAATGCCTACTTATTTCATGCATTTTGTTTTGAGTCCTTGGAATATTATAAAATCAAAGACATATTTTCATCACTCTTACTCCTAAGAAAATACAACTAATTAGTAATACTGCTTAATTATAAGTTTAGTACTATTCTATATCCAAAGCATATTGCAGACCTATAGAGCTATCAAGGAAAATTAGACTATAAAAATCCACAAACAGAAATTAAATAAAAACATAAATTCACATAAGTTTTAAGTTGAATCTAAAAATTAAGCAAACTATATAGCCAATACTTGGTAATAACTGTAAATGGAAAGCAACTTTCAAAATTGCATAAAAATTTAAAACTATAAAAAATTTAGTTAAAAAAATAAATAGAAATTAAGCAAGCTATAATAAATGCATGTTTACCAAAACGAAGAATATCAGTTTATTGAGAAAACATCAATAGCAAAGATATGATAACTGAGCAATGCCTACTTATTTCATGCATTTTGTTTTGAGTCCTTGGAATATTATAAAATCAAAGACATATTTTCATCACTCTTACTCCTAAGAAAATACAACTAATTAGTAATACTGCTTAATTATAAGTTTAGTACTATTCTATATCCAAAGCATATTGCAGACCTATAGAGCTATCAAGGAAAATTCAGACTATATATGTAAGCAACTAGAAAATTTGAATAAAATTATTTGAATAAAATTTGAATAAAATTTGAATAAAATTTTAAATATGCCTTACTTCAGTTCTGAACCAATTAATAAAAATAGATCAAAAACTTTTCCTCCATCAGAACAAATAACATTTCTAAATGATTTTAACACTGAATCCTGGCTAAAGAAAGAAACTTAAAGTTAAGAAATGATAAAGCCATTTCCAGGCTCAAACAGGTCTTCACTCTGCCAATGCATGGAAGTTTCTATTTCTGTGGGATCAAAGTAAGAAAACCAGACAATACCTCCTAAAATTGCAAAGAAATAAGAACCTTCACATCCTTTCCCAGAATGGCCCTCTGATGAGCCTTTCTGGGGCCAGAGTATTACAACGGCTTTAACTGGGCAGGCAGATCTGGTTCTAAAGAGTAGTCCCTAAACATTCCTAATGCCTTTCAAAGTACGCAGTGAGCTCATGGAATTCTGGACCAAAGGAGTTGAAAGCAACCTTATAATTACCTATATCCTCTTACTCAGTCTCTTCTTTGGACAAATGAGGACACAAAGACCACAGAGTTAAGTGATTAGACAAAAATCAGAGGCCAAGTAACACAATCAGGACTTACTCTGAGATTCTTTGTTGTTGCTGTCCAACTCTCTGTGGCCCAGCAGACTGCAGCACACCAGGCTTCCCTGTCCTTCACTATCTCCCAGAGTTTGCTCAAACTCATGTCCATCGAGTCAGTGATGCCTTCCAACCATCTCATCGTTTGTCGCCCCCTTCTCCTGTTTCCTAACTTAATGTTCTCCTACTCCACCATGCTACCTCTCGAGATTATCACAGAAGGCAAGTCATGGAGGGCCTGCCATATGGCCACCTCCCCTGGCCCAATCTCAAGTTCTTGGCCAGCTCCAGAACAATAGTCTCAGATTTCTGATGCTGGCAAAGAAAATACAGAAAGCCTGATCCAGCTGGCTTAAGCTGAGTCAACCCAAGAGGTGTCCCAGTACAGGGAATCTCTAAACTGAAGCTGGCAACATAGCAAGTCTTATAAAGTTCAGGAAAAGAGAGTCCCGCACTTGTTGCAGAATCTGGGTGTTGGTTTTTCAGCACTGTGTTGAATATTAAATGTCTTTGATATTGTCTACCTCTACCAATGCCTTACCTTGCCTACCAATGTCTTTCCTTCACCATGACTGCCATCTTCTCTCACCAAGATTACATCACCTCTAGGCTGCCTTATCTCCAAGTAACTCTCCATACTATAGCCAGAGATAACATTCTAAAAGACATCCCAGGGACTTCCCTGCTGGTCCAATGGTTGGGAATCTGTCTGCTAAAGCAGGGGACACAGGTTCTATCCCTGGTTCTGGAAGCTCCCACATGCTTCAGGGCAACTAAACCCGTGCACCACAACTGCCGAGCCTGAGCTCTAGAGCCTGTGCTGAGCAACAGAAGTCACTACAGTGAGAACCCCATGCACTGCAATTGGAGAGTAGCCCCTGCTAACTAAAGCTAGAGAGAGCCCACACCCAGCAAGAAGACGGAGTCCAGTCAAAAAATAATTAATTTAAAAAAGACAATCCACCTCGTGTCTAAAACCTTCAATCTTCTCATGATAAATCCATAATCTTTAGAATGGTTGAGAGGCCGTCGTGATCTGGCTCCTGCTCACCTTTCTAGTTACAGTCGTGTTTTACTCCAGCTAATGTCAGCCACACTGATCATTCCAGGACTCTGCATACAATGATATTTTCAAGGAAGACTTTCCTGACCCCTAGGGGCTTCCAGGAGAAATATGAATAACCTCAGGTATGCAGATGACACCACCCTATGGCAGAAAATGAAGAGGAACTAAAAAGCCTCTTGATGAAAGTGAAAGAGGAGAGTAAAGCTCAACATTCAGAAAATGAAGATCATGGCATCTGGTCCCATCACTGGGAAATAGATGAGGAAACAGTGGAAACAGTGTCAGACTTTATTTTGGGGGGGCTCCAAAATCACTGCAGATGGTTACTGCAGCCATGAAATTAAAAGACTTGTAATCCTTGGAAGAAGTTATGAGCAACCTAGTAACATATTGAAAAGCAGAGACACTACTTTGCCAACAAAGGTCCATTTAGTCAAGGCTATGGTTTTTCCAGTGGTCATGTATGGATGCAAGAGTTGGACTGTGAAGAAAGCTGAGTGCCGAAGAACTGATGCTTTTGAATTGTGGTGTTGGAGAAGACTCTTGAGAGTCCCTTGGACTGCAAGGAGATCCAACCAGTCCATTCTAAAGGAGATCAGCCCTGGGTGTTCTTTGGAAGGAATGATGCTAAAGCTGAAACTCCAGTACTTTGGCCACCTCATGCGAAGAGGTGACTCATTGGAAAAGCCTCTGATGCTGGAAGGGATTGGGGGCAGGAGGAGAAGGGGACGACCGAGGATGAGATGACTGGAAAAAAAAGACAATCCACCTCGTGTCTAAAACCTTCAATCTTCTCATGATAAATCCATAATCTTTAGCAGGGTTGAGAGGCCGTCGTGATCTGGCTCCTGCTCACCTTTCTAGTTACAGTCGTGTTTTACTCCAGCTAATGATCAGCCACACTGATCATTCCAGGACTCTGCATACAATGATATTTTCAAGGAAGACTTTCCTGACCCCTAGGGGCTTCCAGGAGAAATATGAATAACCTCAGGTATGCAGATGACACCACCCTATGGCAGAAAATGAAGAGGAACTAAAAAGCCTCTTGATGAAAGTGAAAGAGGAGAGTAAAGCTCAACATTCAGAAAATGAAGATCATGGCATCTGGTCCCATCACTGGGAAATAGATGAGGAAACAGTGGAAACAGTGTCAGACTTTATTTTGGGGGGGCTCCAAAATCACTGCAGATGGTTACTGCAGCCATGAAATTAAAAGACTTGTAATCCTTGGAAGAAGTTATGAGCAACCTAGTAACATATTGAAAAGCAGAGACACTACTTTGCCAACAAAGGTCCATTTAGTCAAGGCTATGGTTTTTCCAGTGGTCATGTATGGATGCAAGAGTTGGACTGTGAAGAAAGCTGAGTGCCGAAGAACTGATGCTTTTGAATTGTGGTGTTGGAGAAGACTCTTGAGAGTCCCTTGGACTGCAAGGAGATCCAACCAGTCCATTCTAAAGGAGATCAGCCCTGGGTGTTCTTTGGAAGGAATGATGCTAAAGCTGAAACTCCAGTACTTTGGCCACCTCATGCGAAGAGGTGACTCATTGGAAAAGCCTCTGATGCTGGAAGGGATTGGGGGCAGGAGGAGAAGGGGACGACCGAGGATGAGATGACTGGATGGCATCACTGACTCAATGTACGTGAGTCTGAGTGAACTCCAGGAGTTGGTGATGGACAGGGAGGCCTGGCGTGCTGCAATTCATGGAGTCGCAAAGAGTCAGACACGACTGAGCTAATGAACTGAACTGAACTGAAGGGGCTTCCCTGGTGGCTCAGTAGTGAAGAATTTGCCTGCCAAGGCAGCGGAATGAAGTTTGATCCCTAGGTGGGAGAAGGAAATGGCAGCCCATTCAGGTTTTCTTGCCTGGGAAATCCCATTGACAGAGGAGCCTGGCAGGTTACAGTTCATGGGATGGCAGAGTCAAGCTCGACTTAGCGACTAACCAACAACAACAAGGGCTGCATTAAAGAATTCCCTTATTTGCTCCCACAATCATCATTTATCAGCCCCCCTGACTAGTCTGTGTGTTCTTGGAGGCACAACAAGTGTCCTTGTTCATTTTTGGATTTCCAGGACCCAGCTACTGTCTGGAATAAATTCAATAAATGTGTTAAGTGACTAAATAAATGAACCTGTAACTCTTTCAGATCTATTAACTCTTTAGATCTCAAAGAATATTCATTTTCTTCTTATCCACATACAATCAAACTAGAATTCTCACTATGCAATACTGAACTATCAGCTATGTAGAGTTTTACACTTTTCTAAATCCAATTATTTTTATTAATTGTGTACAGTTGAAGCAAATGAGTTAACAAAAACACACTATTAAAACTGGGGTTATCCTTAGAGCTAGGTTGCAGGGCACTGAGTTCTTATAGGAATTAGTGGTCATCTCAACTTTTAGAGGTTAACTAGCAGCAATTACCGGGAGAAGGCAATGGCACCGCACTCCAGTACTCTTGTCTGGAAAATACCATGGATGAAGGAGACTGGTGGGCTGCAGTCCATGGAGTTGCTAAGAGCTGGACACGACTGAAGTGACTTAGCAGCAGCAGCAGCAATTACCAAGGAACCTAGGGCTTTTATCAATATCTGAATTGACCTTGATTTCTTGAAAGAAACATTAAATAGAAAAAGTAATTGCTCAGAGAATTTCTAGAGATACTTAGCCTCAAAAGGTCAAGTAAAGAAAACAAATATTAGCACATCTATGTGGAATGTAGACAAATGGTACAGGTGAATCTATTTGCAAATCAGAAGTAGAGACACTGACATAGAGAACAAATGTATGGAGACCAAGAAAGGAAGGAGAGGTGGGGTGAATTGGGAGACAGGAATTGATGTATATACACTTCTATGTATAAAATAGGTAACTAATTAAAATCTATTGTATAGCACAAGGAACTCTACTCAGTGCTCTGTGGTGACCTGCATGAGAAGGAAGTCCAGAAGGGAGGGGATATATGTATACATATAGCTGATTTACTTTGCTGTAATGTAGCAACTAACACATACTGTAAAGTAACTATACTCAAATAAAAAAAAGTTTTAAAGGTCATATAAGCATTGAAGAAACTTGGTTAAGACCATCATCAGCTCTACCAGAACAGAAGCTCGTTTTCACAGCTCCATCCCCAATCCCTGGACTGCCTGGCATGAGGCAGCATTCAATCTGTCAATAAAATGTTGAATTAAGATATTTATGTATGCCATACCTGCCTCAAATCTTTCTTAGGAGGAGATGGGATATTAATTAAATAAAAACTTCAATGTCCACCCTACAGTTCAGTTGCTCATTCATGTCCGACTCTTTGCAACCACAAGGAGTGCAGCATGCCAGGCCTCCCTGTCCATCACCAACTCCCAGAGCTTGCTCAGACTCATGTCCATCGTGTCAGTGATGCCATCCAACCATCTCATTGTCCCCTTCTCCTCTCGCCTTTACTCTTTTCCAAGTTCAGGCTCTTTTCCAATGAGTCAGTTCTTTGTATCAGGTGGCCAAGAACTGGAGTTTCAGCTTCAGCATCAGTCCTTTCAATGAGTATTCAGGACTGATTTCCTTTAGGTTTGACTGAGTTGATCTCCTTGCGGTCCAAGGGACTCTCAAGAGTCTTCTCCAATGTCACAGTTCAAAAACATCAATTCTTCAACACTCAGCTTTCTTTATGATCCAATTCTCACATCCATACATGACTACTAGAAAAACCACAGTTTTGATTAGATGGACCTTTGTTGGAAGAGTAATGTCTCTGTTTGTAACATGCTGTCTAGGTTGGTCGTACGTAGCTTTTCTTCCAAGGAGCAAGCGCCTTTTCATTTCATGGCTGCAGTCACCATCTGCAGTGATTTTGGAGCCCCCCAAAGTAAAGTCTTTCACTGTTTCCATTGTTTCCCCATCTATTTGCCTTGAAGTGATGGGACTGGATGCCATGATATTGGTTTTTTTGAATGTTGAGTTTTAAGCCAGGTTTTTCACTCTCATCTTTCACTTTCATCAAAAAGCTCTTCAGTTCCTCTTCGCTTTTTACCATAAGGATGGTGTCATCTGCATATCTGAGATGACGTTGATGTTTCCCCCAGCAATCTTGATTCCAGAGTGTACTTCATCCAGCCCAGCATTTTGCATAATGTACTCTGTATATAAGTTAAATAAGCAAGGTGATAGTATACAGCCTTGACATACTCCTTTTTCTATTTAGAACCAGTCTGTTGTTCCATGTCCAGTTCTAACTGTTGCCTCTTAACCTGCATACAGATTTCTCAGAAGGCAGGTAAGGTGGTCTGGTATTCTCATCTCTTTAAGAATTTTCCACAATTTATTGTGATCCACACAGTTGAAAGCTTTGGCAGTCAATAAAGTAGAAGTCAATGTTTTTGTGGAACTCTCTTGCTCTATTTTCCAACAGATGGCCATTTGATCTCTGGTTCCTCTGCCTTTTCTAAATCCAGCTTGAACATCTGGAAGTCCTTGGTTCATATACTTTTGAAGCCTCACATGAAGAATTTTGAGCATTACTTCATTAGCATGTGAGATAGTGCAATTGTGTAGTAGTTTGAACATTCTTTGGCATTGTCCTTCTTTGGGATTGGAATGAAAACTGACCTTTTCCAGTCCTGTGGACACTGCTGAGTTTTCCAAACTTGCTGACATATTGAGTGCAGCACTTTCACAGCATCATCTTTTAGGACTTGAAATAGCTCAGCTGAATTCCATTACCTCCACTAGCTTTGTTCATAATGATGCTTCCTAAGGTCCACTTGACCTCTCATTCCAGGATGTCTGGCTCTAGGTGAGTAATCACACGGTTATCTGGGTCATGAAGATCTTTTTTGTATAGTTCTTCTGTGTATTCTCACCACCTCTTCTGAATATCTTCTGATTCTGTTAAGTCCATACCATTTTTGTCCTTTATTGTGCCCATCTTTGCAAGAAATGTTCCCTTGGTATTTCTAATTTTCTTGAAGAGATGGCTAGTCTTTCCCATTCCATTGTTTTCCTCTGTTTCTTTGAATCAACCACTAAGAAAGGCTTTCTAATCTCACCTTGCTATTCTTTGGAACTCTGCATTCAGATGGGTATATCTTTCCTTTTCTCCTTTGGCTTTTGCTTCTCTTCTTTTCTCAGCTAAATGTAAAGACTCCTCAGACAACCATTTTACCTTTGTGCATTTCTTTTTCTTGGGGATGGTCTTGATCCCTGCCTCCTGAACAATGTCATGAACCTCCATCCATAGTTCTTCAGGCACTCTGTCTATTAGATCTAATCCCTTGAGTCTATTTGTCACTTCTACTGTATAATCGTAAGGAATTTGATTTAGGTCATACCTGAATGGTTTAGTGGTTTTCCCTACTTTCTTCAATTTGTCTGAATTTTGCAACAAGGAGTTCATTATCTGAGCCACAGTCAGCACCTGGTCTTTTTTTGTTTTGTTTTGTTTTTGCTGACTGTATAGAGCTTCTCCATTTTTGACTGTGAATATAATCAACCTGATTTCGGTATTGACTATCTGGTGATGTCTACGTGTAGAGTCTTCTCTTGTGTTGTTGGAAGAGGGTGTTTGCTATGACCAGTGCATTCTCTTGGCAAAACTCTGTAAGCCTTTGCCCTGCTTCATTTTGTACTCCAAGGCCAAACTTGCCTGTTACTCCAGGTATCTCTTGATTTCCTACTTTTGCATTCTAGTCCCCTATAATGAAAAGGACATCTTTTTGCGGTGACAGTTCTAGAAAGTCTTGTAGGTCTTCACAGAACCGTTCAACTTCAGCTTCTTCTGCATTACTGGTTGGGGCATAGACTTGGATAACTGTGATATTGAATGGTTTGCCTTGGAAACTAACAGAGATCATTCTGTCATTTTTGAGATTGCATCCAAGTACTGCATTTTGGACTCTTTTGTTGACTATGAGGGCTACTCCATTTCTTCTAAGGGATTCTTGCCCACAATATTAGATATAATGGCCATTTGCTACTACTACTGCTAAGTCGCTTCAGTCGTGTCCAACTCTGTGCGATGTTATAGATGGCAGCCCACCAGGCTCCTCGTCCCTGGGATTCTCCAAGCAAGAGCACTGGAGTGGGTTGCTATTTCCTTCTCCAATGCATGAAAGTGAAAAGTGAAGGTGAAGTCACTCAGTCATGTCCAACTCTTCGCAACCTCATGGACTGCAGCCTACCAGACTCCTCTGCCCATAGGATTTTCCAGGCAAGAGTACTGGAGTGGGGTGCCATTGCCTTCTCCAAATGGTCACTTAGCTCATGAAATTTTAAAGCATCAGAATTACGCAGATCTTTAAATGTCCTCTGGAGGCTCAGATGGTAAAGAATCTGCCTGCAATGCAGGAAACAAGGTTTCAATCCCTGAGTTGGGAACCACCCCTGGAGGAGGAAATGGCTACCACTCCAGTATTCTTGCCTGGGAAATCCCATGCATAGAAGAGCCTGGTGGACTACAGTCCATGGAGTCACAAAGAGTCAGACATGACTGAGCAAGTAAACAACAACAACAGGATAGGTTTGAATCATGCACTGGACTAAGCTACAACTTAAAATTATTTTACCTTGTTCTTCTAAGAAAGCTAGTCCACCAGTGGAGACACAGACATAGAGAATACACTTAAGAAACGACGGATGGAGAAGAAGGAGAGGATGGAATGCATGAAGAAGGTAACATAGAGACATACACTACCATATGTAGAATAGATAGCCAATAGGGATTTGCTGTGTGACTTAGGGTACTCAAACCAGGGCTCTGTAACAACCTAGTGGAGTGGGATGGGGAGGGAGGTGGGAGGGAGGTTCAAGAGGGAGGGGACATGGGCAAACATATGGCTGATTCATGTTGATATTTAGCAGAAACCAACAAAATATTGTAGAGCAATTATCCTTCAATTAAAAATAAGTAAATAAACTTTTTAAAAAAGAAATCTAGTCAGAGGAAGCCTCCAAAGTGAGAAGTCTTAGGATTTCATAGCAGCTGTTTCTCTTGGGAAGTCGGCCAGGCAGGCAGGCTGCTGACATGACATGTGGCCAGGACTAAAGACAGGTGTCAGGCGTGGTGAGTGTCAGGCAGTGGCTGGTGTGGAAGGAAGGTAGGGGCCAGCCCAGAGGGACCTGAGGAGGGTGACCAGGCTGGAGGTCAGGAATAAGAGCAGGGTTCTCTCCATCATCAGACAGTATGGGGGCTCAGCCTTAGACTCATGAGTTCATGGTGGACCTAAACCAACACCTGCCCCTTGATGTAGAAACTATTCTCAAGACTGATTTTGGAGGAAGCAGAGTGGGGAATATGTATAGACCATAATCATGTAGTCAGTCAAGCCAAGGTGTCAGAAGGTTTTGGAGAGGATCATTGAAATGGCAAAGAACACAATGTAAAATAGTTTGGCCTCAATGAAAACCAAACACAAAGGTGAACAAATTGCATCTTTTATTTCCAGGGTTTCATAAAGTTCTCGTGACACCCCCAGTCTGCAGTTCCCTTCTCAGTGTTCCCAGAAGCTAAAGTGAGCTGCTTGCCTTCTTTGCTCCTCTGGTAGTATTCACAAACCTTCCCTCTCCTCCTTAGCTCCTCATCCTTCCCTGGTCATCAGGAAAGGGAAGCATGAAGTCCCCTCTCTGTAGATCTGAAGCTACAGGTGATTACATCTTAGACAGGAAGGAAAGCCCTTTCCATGGTACACCATTTTGCCTCCCAAACACTTCCCTGACCCGTCAGCAAGTAGGTAACATACACTTCGGCATCTTATGTGTAAGAACCCACAAAGTTTGGATTGGTGGTCAGGAAAAGTCCACATCATTAAAGGAAATAATTATGATTTTTAAATCAATGTGATATTCTTCGATAAATATCTTCCCCATGAAACTGGCATCATCTGAGCACTTAGAAGTGTGTACTGAATAAGCATGTGCAGTAGTTGAAATCAGGTGAGCTTGGACACTCAGCTGGTCTATCACTGGTTTAACGCTCCCAGCCACTGGAGGGAGCTATTACCACTGCCCACTTGAAAACGGTTCTGAACACACAGTTCCATTCAGTTGCTCAGTCATGTCTGACTCTTTGCGCCTGCAGCCCACCAGGCCTCCCTGTCCTTCACCATCTCCCTGGAGTTTGCTCAAACTCATGTCCATTGAGTCAGTGATGCCATCCAACCATCTCATCCTCTGTTGTCCCCTTCTCCTCCGCCTTCAATCTTTCCCAGCATCAGGGTCTTTTCCAGTGAGTCAGTTCTTCGAATCAGGTGGCCAAAATACTGGAGTTTCAACTTCACCATTAGCCCTTTCAATGAATATTCAGGACTGATTTCCTTTAGTCCTGAATGGACTGGTTGGATCTCCTTGCAGTCCAAGGGACTCTCAAGAGTCTTCTCTAACACCACAGTTCAAAAGCATCAATTCTTCTGCACTCAACTTTCTTTACAGTCCAACTCTCACAGCCATACATGACTACTGGACACACAGGAATGATGTTTAACACACAAAAGAAAGGTTTGGGGAAAATGGTCAACCCTTAATACGGTCTATAAGTCTACTTAACAGAGATGCACCAGGGTCATACTCTTGGTTTCTACCTCCTACTGCAGCCAGCTGAGATGTCACCACTAGGGGAAGCCAGGAGAAGAGCACACAGGACCCCATACTAGATCCCTGTGAGTCTGTAATTCTTTCAGAATAACAGGTTAAACTATGTTTGTATTCCTTGTCATGAACGTGCGGCTGTAGACATTTGCTCAGTCGCTCAGTCATGTCCAACTCTTTCCAACATCATGGACTGTAGCCTGTGAGGCTCCTCCATCTGTGGAGTTTTCCATGCAAGAATACTGGAGTGGGTTGCCATTTCCTTCTCCAGGGATCTTCCCCACCCCAGGCTCAAATCCTCGTCTCCTGAATTACAGGTGGATTCTTTACCATTGTGCTACCTGGGAAGCAATGGTATATACCAGGATACGAATTCTCACTTTGTTCTCCCTGCTACCCAAAATAAGAGTTACTCTCTTCCCCACACACAAACTCCAAAGAGACAGCCACATACTTGTTCTGGTTCCCTGCCTGCTGGGAAGAAGTTACCGACTGTGCTTTTCAAAACCCTGGGCTGAGAGAGGTGAGGAGGCTAGATGATCCCTGCAAAAAAGTCCTTGGAGTTTAGGGCTTGAAGCTGAGAAGATGGAAGCAGCCAGATTCAAGAGAGAGAAGGAGGTGGATGTTCCAGGTGATGCCTGATGCAAAAGCTGAGCCAGGGACCCATGGGGCATCGGGGCAGCACCTGGACACGATGCTCGGGGAAGCACTGACTGTGGTCAGAGGGCTGGTCACTGTGAGAGGCATAGCCACGTCCAGCCAGGGCAGAGGGCCTAACCCATGCTGAGGGACCAGCATTAACAGTTTGCAATGGGGATCAGGAAACCCACATCACAGAGGACCACCATAAAGAACCAGGGCCCTCTGGCCCCCAGTCACCCCTGAAGACCCCAGGATGACTCTTAAGTCCCTGGAGAAGAGTGGGTCTCTGAAATGCTTCACCTAGATTGAATTTCTTGCCTGCCAGAAGTGGAGACATGAAGCAGATAATACGATGTCTAGAGAAATCAATGAAGCTGACGGTCCACAACCACAAGTTTTAAAAACTAAACCTAGATTTAGCAGCAGCAGAGGCAGCCCACAAATCCAGTGTTATTTAAATCCCTCACGGAGAGTTGGTTAGAAAAGGAAGTGCAAGGAGTCACTGTTTAGTTACAACAGACTGGAGCAGCAAAAGCTAAGAATCCATGAGATCTCCCCAAGATGGTTTCAACAGAGCCAGGATTTGTAGCTAAAAGCCTTGGGTTTATCTGAATTGTGGTATCTAGAAGAACCTACTACATGTGACTGGTACTTTAAAAATCCATGTTACAAAGGTAGAACACAGTGATCTAATCGGCCTTTCTGCTCATCACAGATAAGCCTGTGTAAGCCTGGGTGCACAGCTGGCGAAGATGTGATGACAAAGAGCTGAGACAGCCATCTCAACCTTGAAAAACAACCCCAAACCAGAAAAGCAGACAGAAGGTTCTTGAAGCACAAAATGTGATCATTCTAAATATCAGATCACTTTTGTCTCTGTTTAGAATTTTAATCAAGTTTTCTATGTATTCAATCCCAAAGCTAATCATGTTATTGTGTCATTTTTAATGTTCTCTGGCAGATCATGGTTTTCTCCCTTATTTAACTGAATTACAGTAAGTCATAGGGCATGCATCGCTTGTTAAATGAGAAAAAGTCAAAATCTTTTTTTATGTAGAATGAAAAATTGTTAGTCACTCAATCATGTCCAACTCTTTGTGACCCCATGGACTGCAGCCCACCAGGCTCCTTCATCCATGGGATTTTCCAGGCAAGAGTACTGGAGTGGGATGCCATTGCCTTCTCCAATCTGAGCCACTAGGGTAGAATAAATATTATTAAACAATTGATAATTAACATTGATGTTAATTAATTATTAACATTAATTCATCTAAAATTAAAATGTCTTCTAAACTTATTCTTTCACCACAGCCCACGCAAAAATACCAAAACAATGTTTTTAATTCCTATGGGGATCCACAAGATTGTAATTTATTTTGCAAAGTGCTCACAATTTTAGAAAATATTAACAAGAGAATCCCCAGGATGAATGGCTTATCACTTCACTGAACTAACCGGCCCAGCAACTGAGAAGCAGGGGAGCTGAAGCCAGCAGGCTCGGGCCTCAAGATGCTGTCTTCCTCTTAGGTCTCAGGAGAGAAAGAGGGTGGAGTGTAACATTTCTTTCCTTTGTTTCTCTGCCTTAAAAAGAGCAAACTGAATTGCAATGTATCAATCAATAATTCTGTACCAGTGTTTTAGGCAATCCATGCAAAGTCAGATTATAAAATGCTTTTAAAGATTTTTATAATCTCCAAGATAATTAAATGGTCACTCCATTTCATGTTAAATTGATTATTTCTGAATTATACAGGCAGCCATGAAACCCCACCTAACTTCTAAGCAACGACTGAAGAAGATTTGGTCTTTCTTCAAAATAGAAATGTCAAAGGGTCTTAAATTATCAACATTGAAATAGCAGTGTTCAAACATAAGGGAATTTACTGCTTTGGTTCCTCCCAAATTTAAATGCCTTGAGATAAACTGATGCCATCTCACATTTTCCATAGCAAGGTGTCAGTCTTGGCCCCTTTCCCAGTCACAGTCTCTCTGCTGGGAACAACGGTCCAATGATCAAGAGCTGTTCACACCTCTCCTGGAATCAATAAATAGGGACAAATGCAAACCACTGGGCTTCGGTAAATAATCTTTTCTACAATCGGCCCAAAGCAGAAACCAACTGAAATCCTCCTCATTTCTACCCTGCCCATTCAGGCTCCCTTGGTGCCAGGGTCTCTCCTTTGTCTGGCTTCCCAGCAACATTTTCAGAATTTCTTGAATAAGTAGCCCATCTGATCCCCCATTATCTTAGCTTGGCACTTCCAGAACCACAATCTCCACTTGGTCCTTTACCCTGCAGCCCCTGCACTGGAACCTTTTAGAAGTAACCTTGCATCAGCTGGGTCCTGCAGTTCCTCTGACTGGCCTCAGATTGGAGGCCTCAAATCCCTCCCCCACAGCCCCTCTTATCCTCAGCTCCTATCAGTGTCCCACAAATCCTCTTGGTGGAGTATGTCAACTACACATCGTCACTTGCCATCTACCTCTGCAGGGATTAAACCATGAGCCACTGCAGCTGCTGACCTTCAACATCCCCAGAAAGGATTTCAGGGTGGAGATCAGGAACAAAGCCCTCTGTGCCCTGGGAGGAACTGGCAGAATAAGTCCTCAGATAGATACTTTTAGGACTAGATTTTATGAGTCCAATTCTTGCACCTCCTCATATCTAGAAAGGCACCAAAATCCTTCATGGTGATGACTGGTCCTCAAGACTACCAGAAACCTTCTGCAAAATATATACTTGATTCCATGTGCCCCTCCTTCACAAAGACCATATATACTGACCTTCCCCCTACCTCTTTGAAGCAGTTTCTCAGAGCTAACTGAAATGCTGTCTCCCAGGCTATAGTCCTCATTTTGCCCAAATAAAGCTGAATTCACAATTCTCACATTGTGCTTTTTTTTTTTCAAGTAGACAAGTATGATAGGAGTTCATCAATACTTGTGAACAAGGCATAAGGTCCCTTGTTTCTGAAAGAACATGAACCTGACCTAACCCTAACAACACAATGACAAGCCTTGTGTCACCTGTCACTCCAGGCCTGATGTCAGGCCCTTCCTCTGGCTTCCTTTCAGCCCTCACCCAACTCACACACAGCAGTTAACATGTTAAGTGAAAATTACCTGCTGCCTCCTGGCTAATCCCTCTGTTCCTCACTTTTGAGCTCACTATTGTGCACCCAGAAAGATTCCCAGCATCTGGTTAGAGCTCAATAAATGGTTATTGAATAGAACTGAATCCAGTGAAACTACAGTGAGAAAAGCAAACACTCACATCCTTCTCTTGGGATCCAGCAGGGTTGCCCGCATCTTCATCACCCTCTTCTTGTGCCTCGTGTTCTCCACTTTCTTCAGCCTTCTCTGTTCCCTGATCACAAAGGAAACCCATGATATCACTAACCTTGAATAAGCTTCCAAGACAACACCAGGCCATAACTGCTATGGTTTCCTTATTTAGATACAGTATATCTGAAGCAAAGGTAGACCTCTATTTACTAGTCGCTTAACTCCTAGAGTATAGGATCACCAACCCTCAACATTGCTAATTGGATCTATCAGTGTCAGTGAACAGACCCGACTCACATACATGGTAGAGTCATAAAGACCCTAATAGGAGTTAATTCATCCACTTAAGGCTTGTGAAGAGAACTTCAAAGGATTCCATATTTAGGGAGTATTTGTTTTCTATTGCTTATGTGGAGAGAGGCATTATAATTTTAGAGATTAAAAAAGATAGATGATAGAGATAAATGATGGATAATTGATAGATACATAGAGAAATGATAGATAGATGTGATGGATGGATGGATAGATAGTTGGATGGGTAGCTAAATAGGTGTGATGGATGGATGGATAATAGACAGATGTGATAGATGGATGGATGGATGGATGGATGGATGGATGGATAGATGGAAGAGGTAGACAGACAAACAGATATGGAAAAACTAGAACCCAGTAGACATGCTATGTAAAACAAGTTTCCCAGAAGATGGTTCAAGACACCAACTCTTACCTCTGGGGTGCTCTGAGCCTCTCCTGCCACTTCACCATCAGGAAGGGAAGATGCTTCCTCGGGCGACTTTGTCACCTGCATCACAGAAATTGAGAATGTTTGAGAGTTTTCTTGAGGATAATGGCTTGCTTTTCAACACCTTTTAAGTATCCAAACTATGTTTGTCTTCACCCTTCATTTATCTTCACTATGATGCTGTAACCTAAGTCAGTAGATAGTCACCACCACTCTCACCTAAGAAACAAGAAAATAAGGCAAAAATTGTCACACTGCAAGTTAGGGGCAGGGCTAGGATACACCTTCTACTTTATGTTTTCCTGAACTATCAAGTGGTTTCCAGACTTAAAGTGCTGGTTTATTTTCCTCATCAGAAGTAAATTGTAACTATGTGAGGTAACAGATGTTAAATAAACTTACTGTGGTGATTATTTCACATATCTACATATATCAAATCATTGTGTTGCACTCTTTAAATTCATACAATGTTATATTTCAATTATATCTTAGTAAAGTGAGGTGAGGGTAGAATTCGGTGATTTTTTTAAACTTTTTAGTTTACATTGGAGTATAGCCAATTAACAATGTTGGGAGAGTTTCCGGTGCACAACAGAGTGACTCAGCCATACATGTACAGTATCCATTCTCTCCCAAACTCCCCTCCCATCCAGGCTGCCACATAACATTGAGCAGAGTTCCCTGTGCTATACAGTAGGTTCTCATTGTGCACGTCTGAGTGTGTGTTAGTCACTCAGTCATGTCCGACTCTATGATCCCGTGGACTGCAGCCTGCCGCCAGGATTCTGTCCGTGGAATTCTCCAGGCGAGAATACTGGAGTGGGTAGCCATTCACTTCTCCAGGGGATCTTCCCAACCTAGAGACTGAACCCAAGTCTCCTGCTTTGCAGGCAGGTTCTTTACCATCTGACCCTCCAGGGAAGCCCAGGTTCTCACTAGCTACCTGTTTTACACATAGCCTGCATGTGTATGTGTCAATTCCAATCTCCCAGTTCATTCCACTCCCCTTGCTCCTTGGATGTCCATGTGTTTGTTCTTTACATCTGTCTCTAGTTCTGCTTCACAAATAGGTTCATCTATACCTTTTTCCTAGATTCCACATCCACATGCAAGATGTGGATGAACCTAGAGACTGACATACAGAGTAACATAAGTCAGAATGAGAGAAATAAGTATATAATAATGCATAAAGACTTGGTGATTTTTATTCCAAAGGCACTTCAAGTTCATGGGAACAAATTGGGCCATAAACATAGTCTCCAATCCCACACTCCTACAATACTCAATATTAAAATCTTTATATGTATTCAACTCTATGTTAACATATACATAGGCTATTTTTGTTTCATTTTTGTGTTTTTTAAAAACAATAAATAGGTACATACTACACACAACTTGATTCTTTTGCTTAGTATATCATGGGCATTTGTCCAGATTAATTCATATGGTTGTAACTCATTCCTATTAACATTTGCTTAATGTTAAAAATATACTTATTCATATATTTCCCAACTGATGGCTATTCAGAAAGTCCACGTTTGTGTGTCTACAAACAACACTATACTAAACTGAATAAATGCATGGCAAATCACTTTTTTTTTAAGAAATTTTTTGTTTTCTAGCCTTTTATATACACAAATTTATCTAACTTTGGGGGCTTCCTAGGTGGCACTAGTCAGAGAAGGCAATGGCACTCCACTCCAGTACTCCTGCCTGAAAAATCCCATGGAAGGAGGAGCCTGGTAGGCTGCAGTCCATGGGGTCACTAAGAGTCGGGCATGACTGAGCGACTTCACTTTCACTTTTCACTTTCATGCATTGGAGAAGGAAATGGCAACCCACTCCACTATTCTTGCCTGCAGAATCCCAGGGACTGGGGAGCCTGGTAGGCTGCAGTCTATGGGGTCGCACAGAGTCGGACACAACTGAAGCAACTTAGCAGCAGCAGCAGCAGCAGATAGCACTAGTGGTAAAGAGAGAGAGAGAGTGAAGTCACTCAGTCATGTCCAACTCTTTGCAACCCCATGGACTGTGGCCTACTAGGCTTCTCCATCCATGGAATTTCCCAAGCAAGAGTACAGGAGTGGGTTGCCATTTCCTTCTCCAGGGGAATGGTAAAAAACCTGCCTGCAAATACAGGAGACCTAAGAGACGAGATTTGATCCCTGGGTCAGGAAGATCCCCTGGAGGAGGGCATGGCAACTAACTCCAGTATTCTTGCCTAGAGAATCCCATGGACAGAGGAGCCTGGCAAGCTATAGACCATGGAGTTGCAAAGAGTCAGACACGATTGAAGCAACTTAACACATACACATCTAACTTATTTTCTGACATGTATTATTTTATATTAATTATTAACATCTAGTGATTTAATCAGTGTGAAATCTAATTTTGTGTATAATATAAAGTAGGGCTCTGTTTTCCTCCAGACAGATGACAAAGTATGCCTGTAACATTTATATACCACCATTGTCCTTTCAATTAAGATGTTATTTTTGTCATTTATAAAATTATATATATACATTTGGATCTGTTAACACACTAGTCTATATATAAATATATAAACATATCCATGGGTGTATTTATGTTTTCCCTTGGATTTATTTATATGTTCCCAAGCCAATATATAGCTTTTATCACTGTAGTTTTAACATGAATTTTAATATTCAGAAAGGCAAGCTGCTACCCAGTCTCCTTTTTCAAAATTCTTTGGCTCTTCTCAGACCTGTATTATTCCAGTACATTTTAAGATCATTTTTCCCAGTGTCAACAACTTTTAAATAGGCTTTTCTTTGAAATACCACTAAATGTATTTCTTAGTTTAGAAATTTTCACTTCTTATTGTTAAGCCATCTCACCTAGGGCATCATACTCTCCCCGTAACTTTGGTACTTGTTGGTGTCCTTCAGATAAATTTACTCCTAAAAATTTTAAAGATTTTTATCAACATTGTGAACTGGCTTTGTTTTTTACATTTTAACTTCTCACTCATTATAGTTGACACAAGTAAAAGCTACTAATTTCTCCATTCTTTAATCCAGAAACTCTATGTTATTAATTCTGATGAATTTTACTGGAGTCTGTTGAAATGTGTAAGTATACATTTACATCATACACAAATGAAGATATTTTTTATATATCATACATTACATATATATGAGATATTTCATTTTCTTACCTTATTGTAATAATTACAGCTTTTAAAACAATGTTTAATAATATGCCCATGGCTCCTCTGTCCATGGGATTCTCCAGGCAAGAATACTAGAGTGGGTATCTGTTCCCTTCTCCAGGGGATCTTCCCAACCAAGGGATCAAACCCAGGTCTCCCACAGTGCAGGCGGAATCTTTAGCATCTGAGCCACCAGTGAAACCCAAGAATACTGGAGTGAGTAGCCTATCCTTCCTCCAGGGGATCTTACCAACCCAGGAATTAAAACCAGGGTCTCCTAAATCGCAAGCAGATTCTTTACCATCTGAGCTACCAGGGAAGTCCAATTAGCCACAGCTTCTAAAACAATGTTTAATAATATGGTGATGATGGGCATGCCTATTGTCTCTTGATTTTAATAGAAATGCTTCAGTATTTCATGGTTCATTATGATAGTTTCCTCTTGACAACTGGTTTTTATCACATTTAATCAGTTTCCTTCTGCTTCTATTTTAATCCATGTTTATTTTTAACCAGGAATATCTGATTAATTATATTAAATATCTTCTTGGTACTTATAGACAGAATCTTACAGTTTTTCTCCATTAATAAGTTCATGTAATGAACTATGTCAATAGAAAAAAATTCTGCTTTAATTAGTTACCTGTAACCCATTGCTAGATAGTTTGCTAATATATTATTTAGACTTTTCCCATCCAAATTCATAACAGAAATTGATCTAAGTATAACTGAAAGTTTTCTAAGTAATGCCTCAACTGATCAGGGATTTTATCTATTTTATTTGCCTGTTCAAATTATATACAGCCAAATTACATATAAACAGGAGACTTCCCTGGTGGTCCAATGGTTAAGAATCTGCTTTGCAATGCTGGGAATGCAGGTTCAGTCCCTGGTTGAGGAATTAAGATCCCACATACTGTGGAGCAACTAAGCCTGGGTGCACTGCAGCTACTGAGCCCACATACCACAGAGCCCATGCTCTTCAACTAGTGAGTCCATGCACCACAACAAAAGATCCTGTATGATGAAACTAAGACCCCAAGCAGCCAAGTAAATAATAATAAAACAAATAAATATTTTTAATTCATATAAATGTATTCAAGTTCAGTCACTCAGTTGTGTCTGACTCTTTGTGACATCATGGACTGCAGCCTGCCAGGCTTCCCTATCCATCACCAACTCCCAGAGCTTGCTCAAACTCATGTCCATGGAGTTGGTAATAACATTCAACCATTGCATCCTCTGTCCTACCTTTCTCCTTCTGCCTGCAATCTTTCCCAGCATCAGGATTTTTTCCAGTTTTTCAGTTCTTCACATTAGGTGGCCAAAGGATTGGAGTTTCAACTTCAGCATCAGTTCTTCCAATGAATAATCAGGACTAATTTCCTTAGGATTGACTGGCTTGATTTCCTTTCAATCCAAGGGACTCTCAAGAGTCTTCTCCAACACCACAGTTCAAAAGCATCAGTTCTCTAATGCTCAACTTTCTTTATGGTCCAACTCTCACATCCATACGTGACTACTGGAAAAACCATAACTTTGATTCGACAGACCTTTGTTGGCAAAGTAATGTCTTTGCTTTTTAATATGCTGTCTAGGTTGGTCATAGCTTTTCTCTGAAAGAGCAAGCATCTTTTAATTTCATGGCTGCAGTCACCACCTGCAGTGATTTGGGAGCCTAAGAAAATAAGTCTCTCACTGTTTCTATTGTTTCCCCATCGATTTGTATTCAAATGACATATAAATTGAATACATATATACACACATAAACATACACAGATACAAACTTTCCATTTTGTATTAATCGTGGTTTTTCCTTTTATTCACTCACTGTATATAAATTATTCTGTTTTTCAATTTTTCTAATTTTAAAAGTTGAATATTCATTTTACTAGGTTTTTATTTTTCTGTTATTTTTTGTTGTTTAGTCGCTAAGTTGTGTCTGGCTCTTTGCAACTTCTGGACTCATAGCCCACAAGGCTCTTTGTCCATGAGATTTCCCAGGGAAAGATGCTGGAGTGGGTTGCCATTTCCTTTTCCAGGGGATCTTCCTGGACCAGGTGGATTCCCTACCACTGAGCCATGAGGGAAGCCCCAAAATATTTAAAGCTAACAATTTTCCTCTGTACAGAAATTTGGCCATATACTGTGATTTGTATATGCAATAATATCTTTTGCTTATTATTTTATGATTTGTAATATCAGTTTTGTTTTCCTTTGGATATGGAGTTATTTGAAATATATTTATTTCTTAATTTTTCATGTTATTTCTCTTTCACATGGTAATTCTACACTTGTAATAAAATGTATCCTATAAAATCATCCCTTTTTTAAGTTTGTGAAGGTTTCCTTTGTGACCAAGAATATAATAGCTTTAGAAATTATGTAATAAGTATATGAGAAAAATACATTATATTTCTATCCAATATATTCTTATTCTTGTATTTACACACATGTGTCTACACATATCTATTAAATTGCTGTCACAGAAGACCCCAAGGTACCAAAATAATCTTAAGAAAGATAAAACTGGAGGCATTATGCTCCCTGATTACAAATTATGCTACAAAGCTACAAAATGAAAACAGTATGGTATTGGCACAAAAACAGACATACAGATTGATGGAACAGAATAGGGAGCCTGGAAATAAACCCACACATTTATGGTCATTTAATTTATGACAAAGTAGGCAAGAATATACAATAAGAAGAAGACAATCTCTTCAGTAAGTGGAGTTGGGGAAACTGGACAGCTACATGCTAAAGAATCACACTGGACTACTTTTTCATACCACATACAAAAATGAACTCAAAATAGATTAAACATTTAAATAAGACCTGAAACCATAAAACTTTTAGAAGAAAGCCATAAGCAGAACACTCTTTAACATCAGTCTTAGCAATGTATTTTTGGATGTCTCCACAGAGAAGAGAAACAAAAGCAAAAATAAATAAACTGAACTACATCAAACTAAAAGGCTTTTGCACAGTGAAAGAAAATATCAAAAAACAAAAAGAATGCCAACTGAATGGAAGAAGATATTTGTATACAATACATTTCAGGAGGTATTAATATCCAAAATATACAAAGAACTCATATAACTCAACACACACAAAAATTTTAATGGTCAGAGGACCTAAATAGACACTTTGCCAAAGAAAATATACAGATGGCCAGCAGGCACATGAAAGATGCTCAACATCACTAATCATCAGGGAAATGAAAATCAAAACACAATGAGATATCACCTCATACCTGTCAGAATAGCCATTATCAAAAGACAGCATAGAGGGCGGTCCTCAGACGGTGAGGAATAGGACGAGGAGACCACTTCTCCCCCACAAATTCATCAAAAGATCATTTGAAAGCTGAACAAATTCCACAGAACAACTTCTGAACGCTGGGAGAGGACACCAGGCACCCAGAAAGACAGCCCATTCTCTTCAAAAGGAGATAGAACAAAACATAAAAGATAAAAAGACACAAGAGTTATGGACAGAAACCCATCCAGGAGGGAGCCCTGAGGGAGGAGAAGCTTCCAAACACCAGGAAACCCACTCACTGGCAGGTCTGTGGGGAGTTTTGGAGTCTCAGAGGGCAACATAACTCAGAGGGGGGAAAAAACCATATTATGCGCCTAACCACAACTCCAGCAAAGTAGCAACCCAGATGCCCCCGCCTGCCAGCAGTGAATGGGGCTGAACAGGGAGGCCTGGGCTGCTTGCTTAGGGCAAGGACAAGGCCTGAATGCCCTAGGGACAGTCTGAGGGGGCTAGCATGAGATAGCAACCCAAACTGTGGGATAGTCAGAGAGAGGGAAAAAAAGAGAGAGAGAGAACTTCCCCTCGAAAAGCTCTAAGGCACAACCTGGCCCACTCACAGAACAAAGGATTGAGCGAATACCAGAGGAGAGCTAGCCGGCTCTGGACCGGCCCCTCCACCTGCTGGAGGCACAGAGGCAGGCGGGCCACAGCCAGAGCCAGAAGGTGAGGGGCAACCTCGGCCCCAGAGACGGCATCCTCCACCAAACTGTGAGCAGGCTCCCAGGTGCTAACCAAGACTTCCTGGGATCCTGGACAGTTGACATCCACTCCCTCGAAAAGCTCTAAGGCACAACCTGGCCCACTCACAGAACAAAGGATTGAGCGAATACCAGAGGAGAGCTAGCCGGCTGTGGACCGGCCCCTCCACCCGCTGGAGGCAGAGAGGCAGGCGGGCCACAGCCAGAGCCAGCAGGCGAGGGGCAACCTCGGCCCCAGAGACGGCATCCTCCACCAAACTGTGAGCAGGCTCCCAGTTGCTAACCAAGACTTCCTGGGATCCTGGACAGTTGACATCCACCAGGAGGGTTGCGGTAAGAGATCAGCTCCCCTAAAAGAGATGCACAACACACCTGAGAC